>BOPP01000085.1:4072922-4123197 GCA_017312745.1 Gryllus bimaculatus | reverse complement strand
ATTTGTACAGTTCAATGAATTGCTAATTTTAAACACTCCGCACTTTTTCCTTTCAGAAAACACTGCTTTACCGCAGAAACAACAAAAGCACGCGTGGATGCGCGGTGGTCGGACCCCCGTTCCGTGATCCAATTACGCGTCATTGGCCTGACGCGCAAAATTTAAACACCGGTTCGTGGCGACGTGTGCTACAGCACGCGAGATTGTCTGGCCATTACTCTCCGGACATCGCTCGCCCACTCTAAACCCCTTGTACCACAGTCAAGCTTCCGGGCAGAACCGATGGAAGGCGGGCGCAGATGGCGCCGCGTTAAATAGTTGAGTGCACCCCACCACTGTTCCATAGATAGACTCGCAGGCCAGCTTGGTTTCGCCTCCCACACAGATTCTCAGTTGGCTTGCCTGCTTCCGTAAACGAGCTCGCCGCGCATCCTCGAGTTTTCTCTCTCTTTGGGGGTACTCCTGTCTCGCTCTGCCCTCCCGCTCCCGCCCCGCTCCACTCCCCCGCTCCCCCGCCCAGCTTCTTGCCCGGCCGCCGGCCCGCTGCAAAAGGCGCAGCGCGCACGCACGTCCCCGCTGCGTGAAGGCGCGTGAGCGGCGCGCCCCCGGCGGATGCGAGCGCGTCACGCCGGTGGGCCGACGCGCGTGCGCGGTCGACGCGGGGGCTGCTTCGGGAACCCCGCGCCTTGACTCACTGCGCTGGCAGCTGCTCGCCGCGCTTTGCATTTGTTAGCACCAGTGCTCGCAATAGACGGACCTGTGAGGTGCGAGGTTGTGTTCTTATACTTGGGTTTTTACAAACTGGCGCTCCACGTAAATCAGCTGTTACGGTGCCATCAAATCGGGAGCTTCAACGCCATCACGGTGACGTCACTGATTGTTGATCAACGTCAAGTGCCAGGTTATAAAACCCCAACTATATGCTTTTGTTTCAGTTATGCTCCAAGAGATGATGGCGAGGATAATTAAAGACATTAGATAAGCGTTAAAATTGTTAATAGAAATATAGATGGTAAGGAGTAGTAGTGGGAGGAGAAAACTTAACAATCAACCTTTTGCTTCCGAGTGATCCCAGTCCGGCTCCACGTTCTGTAAACAGAGGCATCCGCGCGACTTTTGTCGTTCATTGCCTGGGTGGCGTGAGCCGCTTATTTGGCGTCATATTTATCTGTCATCACATGCTGCTTGTGGTGTCAACCCAAGCGATTATTGATAGGCAGACGGACGGACACACGTATGCACACAGGTTATTCGATTACTAAACAAGGATTACTATGAGAATACAATCGTGGCGAAAGTCGTTTGAATTGTATGATTGCGTGGTTCCGGGGCATCGACTTTAGGAAATAATGTATTCCACTGTATTCGAGGAACATTTGTCTTGCTTTTTCGATATCACCTATCCACTGTCTCAAACCTCTTCATTTCAACACACTCTGAAACTTTAATGCGAAGAAGAAAACCTAGAAGTGCTTTCAAATTAAGGAAATCTGTAATTTACATAATCTGTAATCCATTATAGAAGACACTAAATTTGAGCAAAGTGAACAAAATTTCTTTTCCAATCTGCATTTCCTCAAGCTGACACCGTAGGGCGTCGCCCTCGCCGCCACCTCTCGCAGGTCTGCAACCTCATCGCCACCGCTGAAGTTGCTCAAGCGCGAACTTGGATCCTGTTTTGGGAGTTACGGGGGCTTAGTCGCGAGGCGAAAGGGGGCGAAGAGGCTTTCGGCTGCGTCCTCTCTACCGCCGGCGGAGGCGCTATTGCTTCCACTTATCGCAGACGTGAAAAGCAATTCCTGAAAGGCGGTTACAACCGGAGGGAGCGTTCGTAGGGTTTACTCGGAGCTACTTCTGGAAGTTGTGCGTTTTCGGAAGACGTCGCTCTGTTTGGAGAGACGTACCGTGCGCCAACAATACCGAAAAAGCCAGTCACAGCAAAAAGAAGTTGGCATCGATTATTGTCGGTTGATTTTTCGGCTACAGGTAGTATAAAATGAAACGGGGTTTTCCTCAACTAGATATCTCCCACTAACGAGGCACAGTCCCAGTCGGGAGCGGCAGGAACTTCTAAGGTCCCGACAGGTCTCGCTGCATGTGTGGTAATGTAAGTAAGAGGTAGGTTATGACAAGGAATGGAAAGAAAGATCGCGTGCGGTCCGGGGCCCGTTTGTTAGAGTACTGCTCGGGCATTCGCCTGGTGGTGATCAGAGAAACCACGGAAAACTACCGCTCAGAGCAGCTGGCGGCTAGAATTCTCCTCCCGATAGTGACAAAACTCCATCTCTTCACTTCAGCCTTGTAGCTCGATCCTGCCATACCGTCGGGAGTGGAGTCCTAGTCCCTCCCGGTCAGAGGCACTGCAGTTGATGCCCTGAGCCACCTCTCCCGGCGGGGTGGCCCCCGATGCCGTTCGCAGCTGCAGCGGGGCTGCGTCGTGGCTTGGGAGGGGTCGTGGCGGTTGCGCGTCGTCTGGCGGGGCGCGGCGCGGGGGGCGAGGAGGGGGCGTGGCGGGGAGACGCGCCCATCGATCGGGTGCGTGCAGGGGACACGCTCTTGCTTTTAGGCTGCGCGCTCCGGTTGCACTTGCGATCGCCCTCCCCCCCCCCCCCGTGCCCTCCCCACGTCTGCAAGGAGGCGGTGGATCTCCTTCCTCTATGAGGCGACGCACTCTGGTCTTGGCTGACTCACCAGGTCTCTTGCTGGGTGCTCTCTTACAACGGGATGATTTCAGGGGCCGTTTGTCTTTACATTGCCGGATTTTGCGTGAAACGAATATTCTCTCATTATTTTTGTTTTAGATGTCATTGTTTTGGTTTGTTGTTGTCAGGAGGTTGAGATTGTTGTCAATTGCTGTCTGATATATTTTAATTGCATAGCATACTCACGTAAGGATTTGTTTAGAAGATATGAATTTACGTGCAATATTCCAAAACTAACGTGTTTTTTCAGTTGTATATTGACATTACATGTTTGTACCATTATAAATTATGTTTTTCAAGATTATTAGTAAATTTGTTTTTATTTCGTTTCTTCTCAGATGAGGATTTCAAAGATATTTTTTGAATCTAGTCTTCAGGAGGTTTGAATCGACTTCAGTATTCAAGTTTCTTGTATCGTTTTACCGAATACTACTTTGTTTTCGTGTCACTTTAGTGTGATCTCATTTCTTTGCTTTGCATTGGAAGAATATTCAAAAGAGTATCGGGGATAGAGAAAATTCAAAACATTCAGCGCAGAAGCGACAAAGCTTGAAAGATTCCCCCAAGATGCCGCCTGTCGGACAGGACAGACCGTGTGGGAGGAACTGAATCGCAAGTGGGCTGTAAAGGAGGGTCGTAAAATGTTAAAACTACAAAACGATCCAAATGAACTACGTAGTGTTCTCTGGCGGAACAGATGTGCAACGAATCTGAGCCGTAAAGAAGGAATGATGACGAAGCTTCTCCCTTTTACTGGGTCATGAAATTTTTGTTTCATTTTACTACAGTGAGATGGATACGGAATAACATTACGTCTCTTTATTTTCGGGAGTTAAATAAAATCGTACTTTTTCTCGTTTCAAGTTTACGTGTTCAATTTATCACTGAGTGTGCTTTCGGCCGGAATCTTTGTTTCCGCAAGACCCTTTCTTCCTAAGCGTATCGCTCATTTCATTTATTTGCACTTAGAAAGTGTTACGATGAATGGAACAAATGTTTTCAATCACAAAGGGAGATCTGAACTTCATGTATTAATTCAACGTCGGGTATTTGGGTTCGATGTTTGGTTTATTACGATGCAAACGTCAAGGTATTATTTCACAAAGCTTGTGTTACGATCAAAATTAATATATATAATCGAAATTAATAAATGTAAACGAGTTATGTTGTTTAAAAGTAGGTTCAGAAATAATTATGAACTTTTCCACATGAACTATCAATTACGTTGGAGTAGCATTCGTTTTGTAAGATATTAATTTAGAATAGTCGCCCCAATGTCTACATTTTATTTTTCAAATGAAAAAAAAAAAGAAATAGTTTTGCCTTAGTAATGCTGGTAATATAATTAAATTATTCATATATGGGCATCGAAATAATATCAGTTTATGAACAAGAAATGATCAAAACGTATTTATTTAGCTCTTTTTATACATTAGAAACACCCAAAACGAAACATTTTTGTGACAACTTGTATAAAAGTCTTGAAAATTCGACTTTTTCGCTTCATTAGCGCAGGCGTGTGTAACAGGAATCGGAAAAAGATTTGCTTTTGGGCTTTGAGTTCTAATTCCGCATAAAGCAATGGTATTTTCACCTACCAACAGAAATTATGTTGGTAGCACGAGCTGCAGCTCGCAAAAAGTAAATTGCGCTCTCACCACATTCATAACAGGTGCTGGCGGTGCTTCCTCCTTCTCTTGTTTCCCAGTTGTCTGGTTGCTACCAACATAAATGCAACTTTTAATACGAGGCCCCGACTCCACTCCGTGCGGAGAGATTTTCCTGGCGCACTAGAGTAGCCTATTGAATGACTTACGTTGGTATAGAAAATTAGTAGGGCGGGCGAGGGCGGGCGAAGGCGGGCGAGGGGGCGAGGGCGGGCGAGGCGGGCGAGGGCGGGCGAGGGCGGGCGAGGGGGGCGGGCGGGGGTGGCGAGGGCGTGCGAGGGCGGCGTAGGGCGGTCGAGGGCGGGCGCAGGGCGGGCCGAGGGCGGGCGTGGGCGGGTGCGGGCGGGCGGCGGCGTCGGGCGTGCAGGCAGGTGGGCAGGTGGGAGCGAGCGGGCCGTCGGGCTGGCGAGCAGAGGGCCATAAAACGGGCTCGGGGCCTTTACGAGGGCCGGCGCGGTGCGTGGGGTCAGCGCGGGAGATAGCGGCGCTATCGTCGCCGCTCGCCCGTTCCTCCTTCACCTGCGGCCGGCTTTGATCACAGGAGCAGTGGCTGGCGTGCGGAGTGGAGCGCTCTTCAACTCTACCGCCCTGAGAAAAAAAATAATAAAAGTCCTAACAAAAAGAAAACAACAAACTGAATTATGAACGGGATGGACATGTTTGGGCAACACTGATTCAACGTTGATGGTGAACATTAGGACACATTTGACGCTTCTGACCCTGCACACCCTCCCCATCACATCTTCTTCTTCGTCGTCTTCTTTTTCTTCTTCTTCTCCTCCTCATCCCACTCCTTCTCATCCTTTCTTCTCCTCTTCCTTCTTCTCCACCTCCTCCTCCTTTCTTCTTTCTTTTCCTCCTGCTTTCAGCCTTTCTTCTTCGGTTTACCCTATAAAACCGTGTCATACGCGCAAGCCGTACTTTCGCCACTCTCAGAGATTACTGATGAAACCGATTCTGGGATCATTGCAGGGTATGTCCATTCTATCAAGTTTCCCCAGCACCCCTTAGGACCCCCTTTCCGGCGTCAAATTGCCATAGACCACTAGTTGCATCGTAATGAGACCGGTGTACGCACGTGAGATGGAACGTAGTAAATGGTGGTCGTCAATTAGTATGTATTTAGTAAAATTCGATTTTTATGTACCTATTGGTAAAATATTTCTGTCATTTAGAAACCGATCTATTTCCGTATAATTATGTTATTGTGATAAGAAATCAGTCGACTATTCTTGGTGTTCATTCGGCTATTCTCTTTTGCATTATCCATTTTTCGGCATTCAATTCTTTAATACAAAATAATATAATGAGAATCAAGAGAAGATAAAACCTCAAAAAATTATGTACGTTTTAATCAAACTTTAAAATCATTTAATAACCATTTACAGCTATAACGTCAACAATCTTTTACCGTGATGTGATTATCTCTTAATTCTCGTTATATTAATATGAACTAACAACCCTAAATACTGTCTATCCTTTATTATATGTAAGCAAAGAGCAAAATAACAGACAACAACAGACCTATCATTTCGCCTTGCTAATGCTTTGCGCAGTTTGAGAGTCACGAACACATAGCGTCTAATTCAATTTTCCTCCGAGTATAAGCCAGCTTGCGCAGTATTCATGGAATTATTTCCTGAAAATTGACGTACTTCAGAACGCAATTTCCACGTGTGTCTAAAAAGGGTACACGCAGTTCGACCTCGTGCGTGGGAATTGCAAGGGGAAGCGTAATGGCGTAGGGTGCTAAATCGCCGCGTTCCCGAGGTTCCCTCACACGTTGCAAATCGTTTCGCAACGCAGTGCGCGGCTGATTGCGGGCTCCGTACAGGCAGCAGCGTTGCCGCAATGAGGAAATCCTCACTTGCGCGCATTCTATGCGCAAAAACTGCGCCGAACCGCCAAGGGCGATGCCGCAGGTTGGAAATGACGGAGACAGGTTGGAACTGGACTTCGACTCCTGCTGAAGAAGTTACTTTTCCTTCGTATAGTCTGTATATGGTAGTGATTTAAGAAAAAAAAATATTTGATGTAGTCTAATATTAGTCTGTCGAAAATATTATTGGAGGAATCCAAAAGTGAAAGTAAAAATGCAAGATGCGACGAGAGAGAGAGAAAAAGATTGGTTTCTTTCAAAGCAAATTCAAATAATTTGTGCTTTGATTTGCGGTTGTGTCATTGGTTTTCCGAAGTTAATGATATGACTTCCAATTCGTGACCATTTACAGTCTTACACAAGGTCTGAAGTTTTGACTCTTTTCTGTCTGTCCTCTGTTCTTTCTCTCTTTTGTTTAAAGTAATTAAAGATGTTGTCATTGCCAACAATATTTTACCACAACACCTATATCTCTTTTGTTTGCTTGACAAGAAATTAGTAAAAGAAGCATTTTATATAAATATTGTTACCAGAAGGAAATTTCGTTAAATGCTACGAATCTAAAGTTTTTAGAAGTCGTAGACCAAAAGAGTGAACGAGCAGTGAAGGTGTCAGTTCCAAAGAAAACTATAGCTTCTTTTCGATATACGAGGTGCAATATTTCCCCGTCGCTAGTCGGTGGGTGAACATAAATATATTTTCTTGTCATATGTTTTATATTTTGTGGAAGCTATCATTTCAATAGATATGGACGTATTTTTATTCATCGTTACGGAAAATACATTTATCTGTCACACGTACTCTGAAATACAGAACGTGTCAAATAAATTCCGCTGAACTTTCCGTCTTCCACAGAAAAGACATTTGTAAAAATTAATCGTCGCTTGACCTCATAAAAGTATATTACGTGGTTCCCAAAGGTTTAGGTGTCGGAACAGGCTGACATTTACTTCAGACCTTTCGCAGTATCAGGGGTGGTTGTGCTGGAGAAGCTTTTCTTTCCGATGATCATTAAATCGCGCCGTAAAAATCGATGTAACGTGGCACATTCGCTTCGTATTGAGAAGCTATCGTTTTTAAAAATATATTTTGTGGGTGTAATACTTCTTGGTTAGCAATTTATTAACTTCACTTGAAATATTACTTATATTAATTATTACATAAAGATTCATAACCATTAGAGTTACATTATTGTCCCCTCGAAGAATTAAAACTGCTCCTAATGTTCCTGTTAATGATAAAAATTATAAATAAAACTCTTTTATCGAGATCATTTGTTGCCCTTCCGATTGTTTTCGTTTTCATCGATGTCTGATTATTTCCTCAATTGATTCTTCACTCGCTGCACTGACAAAGTGAGAGTGTTGAATCAGCCGTGTGGGCGTATACATCGCGTAAATGCAGTGAAGATCACCACTGCCAGTTGGACTGTAACAGCAGGCCGTGCGCGGCCGCTGGGCGCCGCGAGGCAATGAGAGACCGGCGGCGATTGTTTATCACCGCGCGGTGACCTCTGCCGGCGTCTCCACCCACTTCCTGTTGCGCGCCCCCGCTGACGTAACTCCCTGCCCGCGGAGCGCACCGAACAGGCCTGCGCGGCACGGGCAGCTGCGGACGTCATATTCACACTCTCACTCGGCTGCTGAATACCCTTCGGTGCCCCGCATGTTGACCCTTCCTAGGCACTGGCACCCCACAAGGACATGTTTCAGGACTCGTCACATAAGCAAGTGTTTATGCTCCGTAACAATCGTGCAAATGTATAATTTACTCTTATATTAATCTTGATAAACAGAGGCAAACGAAACAGATTTTATGCAAATGAAGTTGAAGAGTTATTATTTATACTTAATTATAATTTCATTTGTGTGATGAATAATTTTGATTTCTTTTTTAATGAAATTATAATTACCCAACAGTTATAGTATTGCTTATTATTGCTTGAGATTATTTATTTTCAATTACTGTTAAACTACGTATTCTCCCATCACTAGTTTTTTGAGAAATTCCTGTGAATTTAATTTTCTTATATGTGTTGTCAGTGCATGCGTTAAGCGAATTGTCCATATTTTTAAGAGAAATGGAAACATATTTGAAGTACTATTGAGTATACGAGATTGTTTTCATACAAATACTTGTGAAAGAACCGTAGTCTTCTCGTGATATATTGTTTCACTTGCTTCAATTGTAACCTATCTTCCAATGACCATTGTACAAGCATAAACAATGGATCTTCTTGGGGCATGTTTCATGACGAGTGAATAGTGTGAAAGTGGCGAAAGAAGCAAGTTTGAAAGGAATCTCTGAAGTACACTCTTTTGAGAAATTCTCTTTTCATCTGAGGAAAAGTGACAAAAGAGCGGACCTGTAAAACGGACCCCTGGATCATTACCTTGGCCGAGACCGTTCTATAGAGTTTCACGATAAAGGAAACCTTTTCCTCTTATTTTCAATTAAAGATGACAATAAAAGCGAGTTAATTTGTGTCTTCCATCAGAAGAGTCAGTATTGTCAGATTTAGTAAAATTTCAGTAGTCTTGTTGGCGCCTTTTATTGTGGAGAGAACATTTTCTCAAAAGTTTGTAATTTATTTAATTACAAATTATTTTATTTCTTTTTTCCACCCTTTCTACATTCTTTATTTCTTCATATCCTTTCTTTCTTTCTTTCTTTTTTTCGTTATTCCTGTAATGGTCCATAAACTCTTAAAAACATACAAAGTTAGGCCGAAAAAAATATGGTCGTTCATTGTTGTAAGAAAACTTTTCCAAAGTATGCAAAACGAAGTGATTCAAATTTCTATGGTCTCGGAAAACTGATTTTAACAAAAGAACCTCCATGATCTGTTTTCTTTTCTGATAGTTGCGAGGATACGACACTCCACTCCAAGGGGATTCCATTATTCATGACCTTCTGTTAACGTCTTCTGTTTGCATTACAGAGTTTGGGCGGGAAAGCGTTTTGTCTGCATAGCTACGTCCGACCTTAAAGCAGCATTTACCAGAACGATTCCTTAGGAGACAGCGGTCCCGCAATCTGTTGAAAGTGACTCGCAATTAAGGATCAGAGAGAAGCCCAGACAAAATTACCTCGTGCGCGATTACCGATTATGTTTAATGGCGTGTTATGATCAGATGTCCCGCAAGTTGACCAGACTTGGAATTACGCCTTTAATGATCGGATCGACTCTTCGTTCAAAATTGAGAGTTGCCTGTAGTGCCTTCTCTAGTCTTTAGAGTTGATGCAGCTTCCTCTAACTCTTGAAAGTGGACACTGTTCTCTTACTGGAACTGGGATTTTTTGGTGTAACTATTCGACTTGCGTTTAGACCAGAATCCCTGGGCGAACGTGAGACCGTCTGTAAAGAGGGAAAGAGAACAGGCCCGTGCTTAGGTTGCACTGTTACACAACACTCAGATGCTCGCAAAATAATCGTTATTGTTAGAAACATGTCGTTTTGACTTAATCACTCAATAATTGAGATATTGCAACAAAATCGATGTATGAAATCATTTTGTTATCAAAAAGCACCCCTCGAAACACATGGAAGAAAATTCGAAAATCATGACACTTCCGTAAATATAAAACCAGTTTGCATCTACCATTATTTTGCATTTCTAATGTAGAAAACCATTTAAATACTCATGCATTTATCTATATCACATTTTCGTCATTCAATTATGCTGCAAACTCCATTTTTCGGGGGCATTTATACACTACTATTACATGCTGAATTGATACTTGCTTTATAATTTGGAAAAGAATCCAAGTTTGGATCTTAGAGAACTTTTTACTCTAAATTCATCCTTGTGTTAATGAAATATCTCTCACACCGATATTTATTGCAGATCTCTGGTTCTTTCTGCCTATATTTCAAGTAATTCTCTTATTGTATTGCGTTAATGCTCGTGTGCTGAGGGTTTACCTGTTTTGCTGTTGCTCTTATAATATTTTTGCACATTATGAAACTAATTAGCTCAGATTTAAATGTTAATACTTCATAAGCAGAATATTTTAGAGCATTTGTGATCAGGAAAATATAGTCACCAGCGAATGACTGATTTATTTTTTACTTCATATGCTAGTTTGATTTACTTCATACTTTATCTAAAGGTTTAAAATAAATAACTATTACTTAGTAGCATTGATTATATCTAGAGCATTTGAATTTTATGTGAACTAAAAATAAATATATTAACTAGTAGTTAACTGATAAGTATGTAATTTTACTCGTTTTACACAAAAGTCACTTCGATGTAACCATAACAATAGAAACGTTTTGCCCGGGATGCCGTAGTTAAGATAGGGAAAACTTAAGCTAGGCTAGACATAAGGTAGGTTTGTAGGTTTCTGCAGAATTTCTTACTGTGTTTAAACAGTTAAACGTGGTACACGGGAAGAGTTGCACTACAAATTGCTTGCGCATGAAGGCAATACTCTTCGATATATCCTTGGATTGTAGCGTGCCCAACTTCCAGGAATTTCAAACAACCCTCTTCGCACGCTACATCGCGTTTTAACCATCTGCATTCCCTCACTTTCATCCATTGAGAGACTTAGAGAGGTACATGCTTTCCTGTCAAATTACGCGAATGTTGTACAGAAGATTATATGGAAGTTAACGTTTACGATAATTACTATACGGAAAGAAGTATATTAAGAAATTGACTACGTGATACTACTTGTTGTTATCCAATTAGGAATTGGGTTTAAAATATATTTTTTAAATTGCTGCTTAATGAATCCACTTGTTCGTTCTGTATCATTCAAAATGCATCCTAGTTCGGGATTCGGCGTGTCTTCCCAAACACTGTCGTGCTCTCAGAACGCACGTCTCCGAAAAAACGAATTGCCTCTGCGCTCGCTCATAAGCTGCTCAAAGTGCCTCGTGTGTTCTTGCGGCGCGTGGAGAGGGGAAGTGCTCGGTACATGGGTTGTCCACCGGCGATAGCACCCAGCTGGGAACGCACCGCGGCCATTAGCGCTCTCGTCGTTGTTAACGCCGCTGACGCCGCCGCCCTTTTTTGCGTGCAATCAAGACACCGTCACTTGGTTAGGGGCTTCTCCCATTCATACTTCCACAGCTGTGTTTAACGCACGACCCTGAACCAGTAATTGTTTATCTTGTAAGTGCTTTTAAACAAGTTTTCTGTATTCTAATTTCGGTTAATTTATGCTTCCGTGTTATAGGAATTGTGTTTTCATTAAATTTACTCGCTCTTTCTCCCGTTTCTCTCTTTTCATTGTCTCTCATTCATTACTATGTTTCTTCCTACATTTGTTTCATACTTTACGAAACGTTACATTTTGCAAATACATTTCTGGTTGTCTACATTTTCGTATTACGGTTTTGTCATTATAATTCTTTTGCATTTCTCTTCTACGTTTTTCTTTACTACTTTATCTTTTCCTTGTCCTATCATTCCAAATACATATATTTTCCCCATGAACCTCCTTAACGGCATCTGCTGCTAATCCCTTTATTGGCGCCTTCCCAGCGAGGCCGCAGCGGGGGGGGGGGCGCTTTGCGCGGCCCTAAGCCATTATTTATGCCGAACACATAATATACACAAGAAGCTTGACCCGGCCCGGCGGCGCGTGGCGGTGGCGGTGCGGCGTTTGCATCTATCCCCGCGGCGCTCCGCCGCGCTCCTTGCGCCACCTGCGGCGCCCACCCGCGCGCGGGAGTGGCGCCACGCCCACCATCACACACCGCACCGCCACCCTACCACCGCCTCGCCACCGCTCGCCACCCGCACCCGTCACCGCCACACCACCGCTACACCACCGCCACACCACCCGCACACCACCTCCACGGCCGCCGCACCACCGATACGACACCGCCGCCTCCACGCCACGCTATGGACACCACCGCCACCGCCTACCACCGCCCACGCCGCAATCTGCCGCCGCCACCCGCCATGCGACCGCCGCCTCGCTGTCTTGCCGCCGCCGACTCCATGCTGCCACCGCCTCCCCCACGCTACCCCGCCACCACCAGCACCGTCACGCCCACGTCACCACCACGCCACCGCCGCCGCCAACCCCATCCCCTCCGCCACCACACCCCCACCGCCGTTACCCCTGTCGCCGCCACACGCCGCTACCACATCACCATCGACGCCGTTATCCCAAATTCCTGGCAAGTCTGCTGCCACCGGAAACGCCGACATTGTCATGACTGCCAGTGCGGACACCTCACCAGCCGTCGTCCACATCACTGTTGCTGCCTCTCCCATCTCAATCACCCCATCACAACCACCGACATGCGCGTCATCATCGTCATCCCAACTATTAATATCAATCCCCCCCCCCCAACTACGAATATTTTGTAGCTGTCTGTAAGACGATGAAAACTCCATTTTAGTGTTGACGAAGGATTCCTGTCATGCATTGCTTTACTTGGTGTAATGCCATGTGTTTAACTGTGCCAAAAGTCATGAACTCGGGTAAAAATTGTCTATTTTTCTGGTATTATAATCCCGTACATCCGTTGATATGAATCTACTATAGTCGGTTCTGTGTACCATTAATCCATCTGACAGAAAATTATATGACACGGCTGAATATTTGGTAAAATTACTAACTGATAGTGTAATTTTCAATTCTCAATTGTTGAATGTAAAGATGATGTTATGAGGGTTTTTGCGGTCTCTATCTGGTCATTTTAGAATAAAAAACCAAACTTTTTTACCATTTCTGCATGTAGCTAAAATTATACATAGTCGCTTTTTTGGCTTAGAACGCCGGCAGTGCGGCCAGTACAACAAATATGTGAATATTAAGAAGTAACCATAAAAGCACATGCCCGTGGCCTCCCTGCTGCGAAATATCCCAGGAAAGAAGATATCTTTATTAAAAGCACGTTTTTATGAGACTGGAAAGTAAAAGAGTGTTGTACATTTCCTTGTCGAGGTTTACGAGCGCACGTTCCACCAATGGAGGGAGATCTGGTATTCGCCTCTGCGGCGTTTCTGCACCGCGCCCGCAGCACACATTTCTCTCGCCGAGACAGATTCCACCGCCTGCTCTTGCGACTCTCTCCGTCTCTATCTGCGGCAGTTACACGCTCTACAGGCTCCTAGCCGAGGCGCACCATTTCCCTGTTCGCCTCCGAAACGGAGAGCGGCGACTTTCTGCCGCTGCGTGTGTTCCCGCTGCCAACTTTCTGACGTAGACCGGAACTTCCAAATTGAAATAATAAAAACAAAATACTTAGGCTTTTGAACGTATGTCTCATGTCTCATTTGCGGTACCGCACCTAAAAGATGTCGTGCGATGCGTCTTAATTTTCTGAAATATTGGGCGAATAAAACACTCCGTATTTTTTTTAGAATTAAACCTTCTGCTTATATACGTACCTCAGTATACTTCACTAGCGCGTTCTAACTACCCGTTTTTTAAGTTTAATAATTTCTCTTCGTGTTCATATCAAAGTAAATTAAAGTGAGGTGTTCAAAATAATTCAATGTCTCTGAATAATTAATTAACAATTGTATTTACAATATTAGCATGAAGATGAGTCGTATTATGACGGAGTGGGTTTGTTGTGAAGGCCTCTGAGAAAGTCGTCGCGGTAATCGAGTTGTTGGTTGACTGGAAATGTTGGCAACATGAAAATGACGTTATATTGTTTGTTAAAATTTAATATAGTAATCCCAAAATCTACTTGAACACCCTGTCAAGACTGCACATTGTCAAATTGAGATTATTACTAGGGGGCGAATTTTGATGACCTAAAACATTGCCAAAAATGATCAATAAAATGCTCTTAAAATGTTCAAAAAAACAAAGAAAAATGACGTAAAAATTGTTGTTGGATATGTTACTGATGTAATCAAGGCTTCTTCCTCTTGTTCAAGTGAACTCAGCTCGCAAACTTGTGGTTTGGACTGTTATTTACAATAAAATCTGTGCCATTATTTATCGCGAAATCGTCCGAACTGACAATGGTGCCGACAGACGTCACAGGAACCTTGGATTACATAGTACACACAACGGCTGATATCACAATATATGAGCGAAGAAATCTAATATGCTAGTCAGCAATTCTGCAATGAACATTTGTTGCACCTTGTAACTATTGTTTGAAGTAAATACTATTAAAATGATATGAAAATTGAAGAAATCAGTAAAAAATGCATTGAAAATGACGTAAAACGGTAAAAAATGACTTGTTAGTCGAAATCGACGAAAAATGAAAAAGAAAAGAAACAAAAATGGTTCATTTCGTTTTCGTTATAACATAAAATGAATTTCTATTCTAAACTGCATTGTCCTAAACTGAAAAAAATATCATTTCATTAAAACCCGCCCCTAGTTATTACGTATGCATTGTGGCAGAGGAATGCCAGACGTACAGGTTTACAGCAAGCTGCGCTCACAGCTTCATACAGTCACGCCTTCGCTATTTATTGATCAGTGTCGCGACAGCGGTCAAGGACCTGGCGGTCTCGGGTTCGTGTCCGCGAGGCGTAGGTCACGCGCTGACGTCGCTTCGTTAGCGATAATGCGCGGCTTACTGGCGACGCCTTGCTTACAGCGCACTGTAATGTATGGAAATGACATAATGCTTGTAATTTATAGACAGCCTGCACTTAAAGTAAGAGGTGCAACAGCGGATTGCGTATACCGGTCATTAATTCAAACGTTCCTTTATACTACTGTGTGGAATTTAGCGGCGCCTGTGATTGGAGAGTAGTGATTGTAAATTGCAAGAAGGAGATAAAATATCACGCTGCACTCCATTGTTCCGATGAAGTGCTAGTATACGAGTACATTTTGTAGTTGCTTTTTATACAGTTGATTAAGCATTGTGTATTGCAGGGTAGTACATTGGTAGCTTGAAGTAATACACAGGTGATTTAATGGTTTGCTAAAAACGAGTACTTGTACTTGCTTGAGATCATATCGACTTACGCGTTTGAAGACATTTTGACCATGCCATTCTATTTGTACATCTTATGCATTTTTATCTGGCGTACTGGGAGACGTTTTTAATTTTTGTCCGTAGATACGAAGAAATACTGGTGGTTTTTCACACTGATCTTTTTATTTTTATAACATTCAAATCAATAGACATATTGATGATCGAATAAACAAATGATCTATATTCTTCTTTGGAGTGTTGGATGTTGCATGAAAACTAAATATAAAGCTCGCCTCTTAATTCAGATGAATTCGCTTATCAAATTTAGGCATAACGTCGCTGATTAACTTCTTTATAATAGTCGGAATCTTAGGGTAGTTTTCATCAAACGATTGTCTTTTAACTTCGTGTATTTGGCGGAGCTCGTGGTTCCCTTGTTGTCCGAGTCCTGGCTGGGTGCTGCGGTCCGAGTCCTGGCTGGGTACTGAGGTCCTCGACGCGCGGGCGTCCCGTGGCGCCCCTCGAAGCGGCCCGCCCGCCGCCCCGCCCCTCGCCGCCGCCAGGGCTCGCTCAGGTGGGCGACCAGGGCGTCGAGGGCCCTCGCGTCTGTCCCCGGTTCGGATGACGAGCCGCGTCGCGTCGCCCCTGCCCGCCCTTAGCTCGCCCCGGACGGCCGACGGCGCCGCCTCCGCCTTTGTCTCGCGTCTCCTGTTTCGGGCGGCGTATTTTCCTCGCTCAAACTGAAATCTCATCCTCATAGTTCTATTGTTCCGGCGCTTGTTCGGAGCTTGTTTGGAACTAGCGACCTTCGTGCGTTGTTTTATGTTTGGAAGAACTCTCTAAAAGTCTGCGCATTTTTCATCATCTCCCTCCCCTTTCTAAAGTAATATTCCCTCTCCCTTCCTCTCACTTTTCATTTCTTTGTTACACTTTCTCTCTCTCTCTCTCTCTCTCTCTCTCTCTCTCTCTCTCTCTCTCTCTCTCTCTCTTTCTTTCTCTCTCTCTTCTTTTTGCCTAACTTACCTATTACATAAATACACTTTCGTCTCCTCGTCCTTCTTAATTGCTCCTTTCCGAGTCCACCCAGCGACCTACCTGGTGTTAAGTTTAAGCTGATCCCTTTCTAAATATTTCACTCACTGTTAACTACCATCAATCTGTGAAAAACACATTCTCTTTAACATGTTTATTAGACCACAGAGGAAGGATATACAGTCCTTCCTCTACGATTAGACTTCCTAGCAATCACTCGTGTTTGCGTTTACTTCCCTCACTCATTCGCGCCTTTCCTTCCCACTTTTACTCCCGTCCCTTTCTCTTCCTCCGCGGCGCCTCGACGCCCCGCGCGGTGGGAGCCCAAAGTGCCGCAGCCACGCGGCTAACGAGCGCCTCCGCGACGCGGCGCTGCGGAAGGGCTACACCCCGCCCCCCGCCTCACCCGCCACCCACACGCCCAGCGCCTCACTCCGCGGCTCGCTCATCCCCGCCCACACAGCCTCCGCCCTCCACCCTGTCCCCCCGACGCCCTGCCCGCCCCACCCGCTCTGCCTGCCCCGCCGCTCGCCCGCCCTGCTGCACCCCGTCCCGCCCGCACCCACCTGCCCGCCCCGCTCCTCCGCCCGTCCGCCAACGCCCCTCCGCACGCCCCGCTCCCTCCGCCCGCCCCGCGCCCTCCCGCCCTCCCGCCCCTCCGCCCCGCCCCGCCCCTCCGCCGTCCCGCCCCCATACCTCCCGCCCCCCCCCCTCCCCCCCCTCCCCCTCCGCCAGACCCCGCCCCCACCGCCGCCCGCACCGTCCGACAAACCACCCGGACCTGCCGGGCCCCACTCGCCCCGGCCCTCCGCCCGCCACGCCCGCCTTTCGTGCCCAGCTAATGCTTCACCCACCCCGCCCATTCCTTACCCCGCCCCCCTTCCGCCCGGCCCGACGGCCCCGCCTTGCCCTCCCTCGCCTGCCCCGCCCATGCCTTACCCCACCCCGCCAGCCCCTCTCATGCCTTACCCGCCACCTCGCGCCTGTGCCTCGCTCTCGTTTTCTCCGCTCCACCCCACCCCTCCCCTCGCACGCCCATTCCGCTCCACGTCGCGCAACCCGAGAGCTTTCTTCCGGGCGCCCGCTGCGCTCTCGCGCCCCGCGGCGGCTTCCGTCCTCGCGCGCAGCTGCCCGGGGCCGAGCCAATGCACGGGAGGGCGAATTCCGTGCGCTTCAGACGCAGCAGCTGAGTTTCGGATGCGCGAGGCGATCGTGCATTCACTGTCTTGATTCGAAGAGTCATGGGAGAGAGACCTGTCGTGAAATTGAAAATTGGTTTCTTGACGAGCGAATGTGGTGTCGCAGAGTACGTAGCGTTGTACTGATACCACAAACTGAGGTCGGAGTGTGGGACGTTTCCTAGAATGTATTGGTATGAAACGGAGACTATCCGGTCTGTGTTGGAGAAAATGTTGAAAAACAAATAAGCAAGGAACGAATATCTTAACCTGAAGCTGTTTGCAATATCGAACATTCTTCTTCACTTCATTGAATTCGATATTTTCCCTTCGTCATTGTTATATGAGGACGCAGTATGCGTGAGAGAACAACACAGAGAGAGAAAGAGCGCTGAGAAAACTTATCTGAGTATCACACCAAGTAGACTCTGCGTGACCGTCCAAATGCCACACCCTCTTTTCAGAGGGAAAGGGTAGCAGCCTCACGAGAGATCCAGTTTTTATTTGATAGTCGTAACGTGTCATAAACAAAGTGTTAATCTGTCCTCTAGATTGTATCACGTTGTTCCCTTGAGCGCACGGCAGACGTAATAACAGGGAACCTACCAACGAGAATAATCTCCAGGGTGAGATAAACTCACATACATATATTCCGAGTCACATAGATGTATGATATACATATAGTGCACTTACAAATATGTTGAGTCAAAAGTCGTATAAGGTAACTTGCATGAATTGGAACATGCTTCGGGCACAAAGTAGGAGATAATTAGAGATGAAAAATCAGCTGTTTTTCTATAAGTACTGTCGGATCAGTGAGCATAGCTAGAGCACAACACTATACGTTGTTTCATTTTTATGAAATTTTCCAGGGTGTTTAATTCTGAACAAAAGCTATCAATACGTTTTCGATTGACGGCAATAAATTCCACACTCGGATAATAAATCATATAACGTTTGTATCTTATTTTTGTCCGAGAAGGTCGGAATCCAATTTTCCGGAAATGCAGAAACCCATCACGCCCACGAAAGACTTCTGGCTTGAAAGTGCAGTTTCAGCTGTGCGGTCGCCGGGATGAATGGGCAGTGCTTCGGCGTGGGCGAGGCGCTCGGCTCGCTTTTTCCTGCGCGCGTGATTCATCGGAGGCCGCCTCAAGTCGGCACTTCGTCGAGCGGACCTCCGCCCGCAGGTGAACAGCCTCGTGGCGACCGCTCCCTCGAAGCGCACCGGCCGGCAAGCCTTCCGTCACCGCACACCGACGCGGAGTAGACATGCGCAGAGAAAATTATATTTTTTTAATTTATTTCTTCTCGTTCGACCTAAGGTATTTCGAGGAATTTTAGTTTTACATACTCTTTTTTTGGGGGGGGGGGCATTCATTTACGAAGTGGAGTTAAATTACTCTGGCTAATTTTATTAATTAGTTTTGATTTAGATGCTTTCGAATTTGAATTTTGAGTTTTGGGGACGAACGAACTGTTAGGATTGCCCTGACGAGCAATTGGAAGGGGAAAAGGGAAAGATTCTAAACGAAATTATTCGTTTAGGGAGGCTTAAGCATATCTGTGAGAAATTTGGATTTGATTCGACTTGGGATGTTTGCTGTGCGGCCGAGATGGAATTTATGAGCGGGATGAAGTGAGTGGAGGGAAGAATAGAAATTGCTAGTTATTTTATATATTCTAGAATGGCATCGACTTTGAGTTCTCTGTGAATTCGATGGTTAGGTATAAACCACAGAGCTTTAATTGAAAATGAAATGAACAGAAAAAAGAAATATCGAAGGACAATAGAAGAGAAGTAAAAGTATTTAAGTAAAAGAAACAAGGGGAAAGAAATTGGAACAGATTCGCCTGATGTACTCGCAAAAGAGATAATGGGTGAAAAAATTAACGATACAAACGGGGAGAGAATGTAGGGTAATAAATGGTTTAAGGATAGGAGTTGTAAATATGAAATACTGAAATATTCAACTGTAAGTATTGAGATTTTGTAATCGTATCGTTACTCTTATCAAGTGTCAATAACAGATATATCATAATTTATGTAAACAAATAAGAAGCATTTTCAAAATGAATAAAATACGTGGATACTTATACTTTATTGGTACAAGAGACTTCCACACTTCACAATGAAAATACATATTAAAAGGAAACCGAAACGTGTTTTGATAACTGAACTTTTCAAATATAGATTATTATTTACAAATGTTGTAGCTTCTAAATTCACTGCAGGGTTGAAATGATCCGAAATTAACAGAACTACTCTGCGGGAGATAGGTTACATTTTGATCTGTGCTGTTCTTCTTGACGCGGAATGGTTCACCCCTATGCACCCGCATCGCCGCAAAGCCTGATCCATCTGCTGCTCGCCAGCCGCCCGCGCCGGAACCCCTCTTACCCCTCTTGCGTGAAGAAGCAGCCTGCCGGAAATATTCTGCGAGGCTCTCGACACTCGACATGTGTAGTACGTGGACAAGGACCGTTCGCATAGAAATTGTTAAGTGCATAAACGTGCTCTTCCCCTTTCCCGAATTTATTTTGTATTGCCATTTTGCCATTGTTTCACGTTGTGGCGACCCCCTTACCATAGCCACCATACCGGATATCCGTGACATGGGCGTTGTGGAGACCGCCAGTGACAGTGTTATGACGAAGAGTAGCTCCGGGAAATAGTTCAAAAAAACAGAGTGCAATATATAAAGCTGGGTGACGTACAGCACTTTTTTATTCTGACGAAGTCTCTTATTTCATGTATACAAGTCCATCAAGTTATTGTATTATTTTAATTATATATATATATATATATATATATATATATATATATATATATATATATATATACACTTAGTGATACTCTTACTAATTCTTTTATTCAAGAAAGAAGGATTCATATTAAGAAACGAAGCGGATACACATCTAGGTAATGGTCACGTCACAAGTGATTAGAGAAGTTATATCGATCGAAATTATATTGATCTTTGCGTGGATGAGTGCTGTGAAGTAATATTTTTGTAATATTATCATTACTTTGTGTAGTTTTAATATTTGAAGTGGATTACTTTCATACGCTCAAAATATCAATTGTATAACAACAAAACATTTTGTTTAAAATTGTCAGACTTCGTTCCACTCTAACAGTCAGAATCTATCTGTTTTCGTTTTTACCTACTCCAGCGTTCGAGACAAAATTAATTAGAGGCGCAAGTGCGAAGTACGAGTATTTTCTATGAACAAGGGCCTATTTGCCTTCCTTATTTTCTCGTATGCTGGAATCCCAGTCATTGTTTATGCGTGTCCGTAAACTATATCGGCGTATTTCTCGGAATTCGGTTTCCCGTTCGGAGAATCGAGAAACGAATTCTGCCTCTCGTCAGACGGCACGAAGGAACGTCCGGCGTCTCGCTTCGCGTCCATCGGGAGCGGCCGCCGCGCGCGTGCGTCACGGGCGGACGCGGCGGCGCGAGGCGTGGGCGCCCGGTTGGCGTCGGGAAGCGAAGCCCGCCCCCGCGCCCTCGCGCGCGCTTCTGCGGTCAAGACAGCGGAATTCCCGCCTTCCGCGCTCTGTTTGTGTGCACCAGGCGGCGGGCGTGGCTGAGACGTGTTTCCTCCGCGGACGAGGTTGAGAGAGGGGGATGTGAGATAACGGAATTTTTTATTTTTATTACGGAAAGGGAACTTTTATAATGGGAGATATTAATAAAACAACTATTTATATCTCTGTAGGAAAAATAAATATTGAAGGGAACATATTAAATGCACTGGATACACGAAAAAAAACCCGTTGGAGTATACCAGATCCACGATACTGTAACAAATAACCTTGTTACAGTTCATGGATCTGGTGTACTCCATCGGTTCTTTTTATCGGTGTACAAAAAAGTAATGACGCAATTTCACTTCCCAATTTTGTACTTTTGTTACTAGTTTTTTTTTTAATTGTTGTGGTTTGTTGCGTGTGAAGGTAATTTTGTGTACGCGAAGTTAATTCGATGAACGTCGATGCGTGATACACGAGTAACGTTCATTTTAAAAGCAGAATAATAAATGTTGCGTGCATTATTTGCTATAGTGTTATGATTTGCATCAGTTTATCACTTTTTTCCATCTAAAACTACATTGCGCGTATTATCACAAACGCACTCGGGCACCATCGAGTCAGCAAGTCAACCGAGCACAAAGAGGCGAGGTCAGGTCAGGTCACCAAGAGAATGTTACTAGGTCGCCAGACCGTCATCCGCAGGCCACAGCTCCAGGCGGAGTCCGGCGCTGCAGACTCCCGCCCTCCCGACCCACCGACCACCCGACCGCCCGTGGTCAGCGCAGGGGACAGGATGCCCAAGGCCACGTGTAACGAGAGACCCAGGCCGAAGCAGCCCGGCCAGCCAGTCGGCTTCATGAATTCTGCATGCGGGTGGCAGCGCAGCAACAGCGAGCGGCGGCGGGGGCGGGCGCTGCCTCGCGTGCCCCCTGGGGCTCAACAAGTAGCCGCCCAGGTGCCCCGCCGCCCCCGCCGCCTAGCGCCAGAGGCCCTCGCGTGCTGAATACCAAGTGGCGGCCGACATCGGCGCCGCGTGTGCCAACAGCCTCCAATTTCCTGCCGCGGCGGACGCCGATTAACTCCTTCCTGCCCCGTGCCCTCGCCCTGTCCTCGGACGCTGTCGCTGTCGCTGTAGGCGCGGCGCGCGGTTAACGCGCCTTTCACGGATTGCAACGAGAGGACGAGATTCCGACGCTTGGGAGTCCGTATTCCTTTCTGTTTACTTCGAGGACTGAGGCGCACGGAATTAGACAATGCTAAACAAAATTGAAATATTTACCTTTTTCGTTACTGCTAGACGCTGGCAAGTAGCTGGCAAAGTAGTGTGATGCAATACAAAAATGTGTGCTGTATTTTTATTGCAATATTAATAAGTTTCTGATCACCGGGTTTAGAGAATTCTTTGCTAAACAAAATTGAAATATTTACCTTTTTCGTTTCTGCTAGAGGGTGGCGAGTAGCTGGCAAAGAAGTGTGATGCAATACAAAAACGTATGCTGTATTTTTATTGCAATTATAATATGTTTTTGAACACCTGGTTTAGGGGATTTTTTGAACTTTCAATTACCTCTCCCGTAATAGTCTTTTGAGTTGGCGAATGCCGCCTCAATTCTCTGTCTCTGCTTTAATGGCCATTTAAATAATTTTAAGGTGTGTATAGTAACAAATTCCATACGCGATAGTCTGTAAATAATTAGAGGATGAAATCGTGAAGTCAATGAAACGTATTTACGTATTATTTGTTTGAAGTTTATAGTGTTACATATTGCTTTCTTTTGAAATTACATATGAATATTATCTCGTTAAATGCTGCCTCATCAATTTCGTAGATTCAGTGTGAAAATAATTGTGCCAAAAAAACGATTGTAATAGTTGAAAAATATTTACAAGTGTTTTTTTGCTCCTTCAGACCTAAACATTCAGTCAGATGAGACATTCTTTCATTGAGATCTTTTTAAACACAGAGTTTAAAACGAACATTCGTTTACAAAAAGCATTTGTTTTCTGACAATATTGTCTATGGTAGGTCCTGAAACCTGAAGAGTTTGAAATACTATAACAGGTGCAGTTCACACCTTCTTACTGATCACGTAGCCTCTTTCTTCTTCCTGTTTTCTACCTTATTGGATTCTCCTTGGCTTGTAGTGCTACCTACCTACGCATACGAGTTCAGGTCACGTATCAGGTCTCGCGACACATTCCTACTAATGATAGGATCGTGTGCCACAGTAAGGTGTTGCTCACTTAACGAACGCTCGCTTTCTCCTTAAAGACGTTAATTACTTCCTTTGCCTTCGGTTTCGTCGTCCTTCTGCAAGGTGAGCCACACAAGAGACAACACACCAACCTCATGGAGCTGAGGCATCTGGGTGGAGCTGCCAAGTGAATGATGACGCGACGAAACACAAGAAGTGGAAGATGAGTCGGTGATCATGTTGTAGTTGCGACAGTCGACGCTAGGCCAAGAAGAGATGGCTGAAGATTTGTGGGTGGGGTGAGAGTTTCTGTCCGGTTCATTAAGTCTAATCGACGAAATACTTTCAAAACGGGATAATACAACTAGTGTGCTGCAATATGCTACGTACGTCCTAAAACGAGAAATTTAGTGTGATGGAGCAGTGTGGATTTTATAGAATACTCGGAGAAAGTTTACCAACCCGAATTTCATGTTGATGTATGTAATCGGGGGAGAATAACGTAGGAAGGTGTAAATCGTTGGTTTGTGGATCACATGTTGAAGGAAAATAACAGTATAATCGTATGGCCACGCAATTACTGTCAATATTATTCAAGCCATTATCGCTACACGCAAACTTCAAATCAAGTGTTTCAAAGGAAATGCTGATCAAATTGGTCGTCATTCGCCGTTTGAAATACAATGGTTTTGATACAACTTGTGATAAGACACCCCGACAAAGCAGTGAATGAATGAATGAATGAATGTCAGGATAGAACCTATCATTCAAACGGCACTGATTTTTGATAAGTTAAAATATTTTGAAGCGCCAATGCGTATTTGTACAGAATTGGGCAACAATAACGACTGAGAAGTGGTACAAAGCGACACGAAGTGAAAAACAAAACAGCAGACGGAGAAAGCGGAAAACAGTTAGTTACGGATTTATTGCTCATGTTTATATCTGTAATTGGTGGTTCATTATTGTCTTGAGTAATATTTTATACTCCTGATTTTATATGTTTACCATTATATATAAAGATTTTAGTTGTTAGTCTTATTGGTGGTTGAATGAGTTTTGAGTTATGAGTATTGGCAGTTCAGAAAACTTGGCAGCTGCAACGCGGATCTGCGGAGACGAAAGGAGTGGGCGGTGCCACGCGGGGCGGGGTGGGCGGGGCACAGGCCGAACGCAGCGGGGGGGGGGCGGTCGGCCCGTGGTCGCGGCGGCCGACAAATAAGAGGCGGGCGGCGTGTCGATGCCCACGCGGCGCCCACGCCGCCAATCTGGTTCCTTTCCTCCTCCTCTCCCTCCTCCTCCTCCGCTGCCTCGCTGCGCCGCGCAAATTACCAGTCGCCGCACGTGCGACGAGGAGTTATTTTAACGCGGCCGATGATGAATGCGGCCCGCGAATTGCCTCCGGGGCGCGCAGTCGCACCGCCTGCCTGCACTGCCGCTGCCCGCCGCCGCGCCGCCGCGTTTTTGCCGTGAGGAAACCAACTTGCCGCTGGAAGCGGCGGAACTGTATTTTACTGTGGAGAACGAGCATTGGAGGATATGCGATTGCAAAACGTGCGAGGAATGTGTTGTATAGGAATATTACTGCGGGAAGTAAAAATGTTTGAGTCTTTGAGAAAGAGATCGGTTTTTATCTATTTAAAATATTGCAAGCGGTAACTTGGGATGTCGTGTAGAAATGTTAACTTCAAATTAAGTAAATGAGACGACGGAGTCCGACCGTATTTTGAGTTAATGGTAAAGACCCCTTTTGATAGCGTTGCGGCACTAAAAGTAAAATAAAAAGAAATAAATTACTGTCTCAATAATGTATCATTACGGGCAATTAACATATGTTCGGTCGACTGAATTTATTTTGAAATTAGACAAGGAAGATGATGAGCTCAATAATTTTTAAAAAGTGCCTTCAAACAATAGAAACCATACAGTTGTACAAATTGCTGGACGATCATAATATTTTCCAATCGTAATTATTCCACTTTTGACGTCATCAGTTCATAATCGATAGATTTCACATTCCTCCTTTAGCAACTCACGAGCAAATCGGAGCGTACAATATTGGTAAAAGACCACACGGAGTGAATACACAAACGGGGGCGACTTCACAACGCCGCAACATCCGGCCACATTAACGCAACATTTTACGTCGCAAAATGTTTACCAACGAAACCGTATCCGCCGCCGATGCAGGTCGGGTTATAAAGTATCCCCAATATGACGGTCGTCCAAAACAAATAGAACCGTTAGCGCGCGGCGCGGGGCGGCAGCGGGGGCGGTTGCGTGGAGCGCAGCGCGAAACGCGAAATTACTGCGCTGAGCGACCGTCGAGTGTTTACTCACCGGTGGATTCTGGATTAATCGTCAGGCGCGCGCTGACCGCGTGGTGCTCAGCGGATTGAAATGACATCAAAACCTTCGTTGCATATTTTCGGTCATTTCCACGCCAGCATATTACCCACAAATGGTAAAGATATATTGGTTAAATTATTATTATAATTATTATCATTATTATTATTATTATTATTATTATTATTATTATTATTATTATTATTATTATTAGCCTACAACATCCGATACAGGGAAAAGGCCTCGTGCCATAGCAGGTTTACATTAGGTCATCTTTTTGCTGTTCGTATCCCAGATGTCTTCATGTTGTCGTCTCTTGGGCCAGTGTCGTCCAGATGGAACCAGCTACCTTGCTTAGCTCGTCTTGCTTTCATTTGCACCATTTCATTAAAAATACATAAGATGAATTATTAGTTTATTTTTTGGTATTTCTGTTTCCTTGTCCGAGGTATTTTAGTGATAAGATATGCACTATTGTGGGCTGTAGCTTTCACGCAAAGAAAACATTGTAATAGTCTCCATTCCTTCCCGAACTGTTCTTTCTTCCGATGAATTGAATTTATGAGAATTTTCGCGCGGCGCAAGGGTGGTGTGTGGGTTGCGGGCGGCCGTTGCGCAGGCGCTCGTGCCAGGCGGCGCCGTGGCAGGCGGACGGGGCGGGAACGGGCGGGAGGTGGGCGGAGCTTGTGCGACGGGCGGGACGGGGGCGCGGACGGGCGGGACGGCGGAGCGGGCGCGGACGGGCGACGGGGGCGGGGCGACGCGGCGTGACGGGCTGGAGCGGGAAACGGACGGACGGTGCGGACGGGACAGACGGCGACGGGACGACGACGGGCGGGCGGGGCGGCCGGGCCTGACGGGCGGGACCGGGCCCGGAACGGGGCCGGACGGGCGTGGGCAGGGTATGCGCGGACGGGCGGCGGGGCGGGCGAGGCGGACGAGGCGGCGAGGTGGGCGGCGCTGGTAGGGCGCGTGGAATCTCGGCAACACCTGCGTTTGCTGCGCGGGCGCTGCCGGCTGCCGCCCGCGCGCCGAACCCACTCGCTTGCGCGCCTTCGAAGAGCGCCTTGGCTGGAGGTGATGCCACGGATGACGCAGGGGGGGGGGCGAATATTTTTTTTACCCACAGGCGAGCGTAGAGGGTGGCAGGGGAACGTAGAGGGGTGCGGTGGGGGCGTCTCGGAAAAATTAGAAATGGGCTCTGAGCCCTGAAGTTTTATTTCCTTAAGTATGTTCAAGTTTCATTCTTAACTATGTTCCTCATGTTTCCCATTTTAACGTAACCATTTGGTATGACGTATCCCGTTGAAACACAATTTTTTCGAATTCCATTTTACATTCAGCCTAAACTTCAACATATGATTCAACGGTTTTCAGATAAAGGATTCTCTAAGAAGTTCACTTAGTAATTTTTTTTACCACAATATGTGGTAGTATGGTGGAGAAGCTTAGGAATATATTTATATAGAAAAAATCGGATATGAAGATACGTCACTTTCGAAACAGTTTGATTGTCTTCGGGACTCAATAAATTAGCTGCCTTACGATATGTGTGAGGTTATATTATTTGAAAAATCGTGAGCACGGAGGCAAAAACCACAGGAAATGGTGAAAAAATTTTCTATACATTTGACAAGAGACTGTCAGCTCGGAGCCACAAAGTAAAAGCCGTCCTCCTGCCCAAGTGATTATCATCATCGTATGAAAGGCGACAGCTCTGTCTGCGTTGCGTATTCAATGTATTCCGTTAAATAGCAAAAACCGTCACATGGTTTCCAAGTGACATTTTATAATATATTGTCACAACGGTAATGAACCTGATTGAAACTGAGTTGGAGTGACACTGACGATTTTGTAGCGAACCTTGTTTCACCTGGAGATGACGGATAGCTGTCATGCTATGACAGGTTGTGGCCGTTTGCCTGCGTTTCTGGTGAGAAAATGGGTGTTTGCATTTGCGCGGTGGTATTTTCGCTGTTTAATATGAATGCGTTAGTATGGTGCATAAAACCGCATTTGTATCGAACACTTTGTGGGTCCCGCCAATTAGCAGTTTTAGTGTCATTTCACAACATGTGTTTTACATGTCAATGAAATTATCAAATGTCAATACACTTCACGAAATAATTCGTTGCAATGGAATATGTTCGAGGCGTCGACAGATATTGTAATTTGCCGTGTTCGTCCCTACAATTTGGGTCCGTTTTGGATCCGAATTTTTTTTGTGGGTGTTGTCAGTTCTTAATTTATTCCTTAAAGAATTAGGGATCGTAAAGTTTAAAACACAAGGCACATGCGTCAAACAATCTGAACACACGGATCTCGCGTGTCTTTATACCCAGCAATTTCCTGATCACCTAGCAACATCTGTGCGAGTGAGATGCTTGAAGAGTTTGTGGCTGACCCCTGCCAAATCGGGGCTGGGAGGATCTCGAGGAGTTGCTGGGCGTGCACGAAAGAGAGCGTGGGGGCGCTGCTTGTGCCACCCTGCGAAGGCGACGCCCCCACGTCGCGACCCACGCTGCGTTGCCTCTGCGGCAACCACGCGCATCCGGTCGGTCATTTTGGGGGCGGCCGCAATAGTAAATAGATGCCTGATTTTGATGACCTAAAACATTGTCAAAAATGATCCATAAAATGCTCTTTAAAATGCCCTTAAAACAAAGAAATATTCCGTAAAAAGGTTGATGAAAACCACTTCAGATGAACAAACAACCCAAGCTGTTGGGTATGTTTCTGATGCAATTCCTTCTTCCTTTTGTTCAAGTGAACACAGCTTGTCAACTTTGGATTTGAACAGTTCTTTAAAATAAAATATGTGCCTTTATTTATCATGAAATTGGCCGTACTGAGAATTATAATCAAGGTGAAGTGTTCAGTTCACCGAGAAAATATTGGTGCTTCAACGTGTAACAACAACATCAAAAGAGTGGTAGTTCAACGTGTACTTGTATCAAATGGGCGACTTTTCGTCATTTAATAACTGCAGAGTAAGCCAATTTCATTACACATCATAGTCTTTCAATTTTGAACTGTCCGTCAACAGCTGAATCAATTCCATTACAGGCCGTGTTACACGCGTTCTTTCGCTCATGTTTATATTTAGAGCACTCGATTCGAGAAGACGATCGCGAAGCACTTACATAATGCATGGTAGATACCTGGCGGATCACGCTTTTCCTCTATTAAAATACACGAACTGAGCCATTTACCATCACAAATATCCCTTGTCCAGTGCACGTTTGCCTTGCAATTCTTCAGTGTCACCTTGCCCCGAGCTCCTCTGAACACTTCACAAATATCCTCTCAAGGAGAGCATACAAACAGTCATAATCTTTGTCATTCCAATTTATGAGCGTGGTTTTAAGCAGAGAAATATTTCCACATTACAGCAATAATTTTGCATTTAATAGCTGTGGCAACGACCAAAACATTTTCTGACACATCTCTTTGTCCACGTCCACATGTTTTGCTGTTTCTAGTACCGAAACGAAAATGGGTAAGCGAGCCAACCCGTGGCTTCATTTGAAAAGTGTTTTCGTTCATGCAAACATTCTTCAGCGCACCTTCGCTTTTTTACTATTCTACAATTAAGGTGTTTATTTTGTGACGTAAAATATCTCCTCCGTCCGTAGCAAATCATTTTTACTACCTCGCGTACATCATAGCATTTCGTAAGAATTAATTAAAACGAGCCTAGAGTGGGAGCAAATGAGAAAAATATATTATCTACATCTCGGCGTAATTAGCGATGTAGATAGGTAAATTAACAAGCTGTCACGTCAAGCGGCCCGGCTCTCGCGGTCGCCGGGCACCGCGGGCGGACTTCTATAGGTTACGGGCGCGGAGGTCCTATTAATCCGGAAGTCATTAGCAAACGGGCGCGGTTCGACGCGGCGCAACACCACGCTACGTCGAGCTACGCCGCGCGACTCGACGCGACTCGACGCGGCGCGGCGCGGTGCGACCTCCGCCGGCCACTTACGCGCGTGATTTACACGCACGCGCGTGCGTGGCGCGTGATTTATCGCGCGCCGCCTTCGTCCCGTGCCGCCGCGGTGTGCGGAGGCGTGGGTGGAGCGCGGAGTGCCCGGAATTAGGCTAGTTTCGAACGCGCCCGCCCCGGAATTGCCGACGGTCGCGTGGGATGACGGATGGTTTACGACGTGCTCGTGTTGCCGCGGACACGATGTTTCCGTGTTCAATGGGCTGCTGCTTATGAAATGCCCACTCTATTGAATGGTGGCTGTTAGTGGGTGGTCGAAATGGGTGCGGAATGATACGGAACGAGAATGGTGAAGGAATTTCATTTAGTATTGTGGGAAGGCGTGCGGATGGAAACATCTGTTTCAAACGTAATGGAAGGCATGTTCGTAAGCATTTTGGTCATCTGTGTCGATTTTCTTTTTTCCTTCTTCTTCATCTCATTGTGACTGAATCGTACGTCATCTCAGGAATATTTCAGTTTCTGTAAAATTATTATTTTCTCTAGCACAACCCTTAATAGAGTTCGTTTTATATATGTGCACGAATACATAGACTAAATGATTTTTTTTAACACACTTGCCTTAACTTCTTTGGAACAATTCCGTCCATTTGTCGGAGTTGTTCGTACTACTGTATGTAAGTATGACTTTTCAATACGAAGGTTAATAATATTCATGTTCATTTATTAGCAAAACTTATGTAAAGTTTGCATTGGTTTAATTAACATAAAACCAGTGTTAAGAGGATTCATCATGTGACAGTCAAGAAACACTATTTCCATACAATCACATTCTTGAAACCTACACGCGAACATTCTTAAATGCCATTACATCACGCGTGCGACCTTTACCTTTGCCTTCAATTTACATCACACACCCGGGATTTTCATTTGTATCACAGTTTCTCAATTTGAGTTTGTCCGAACAGGATATCAGATTTAGATCACAGACGAGCCTAATTAAAATTAATATCACCCCACCCACTCTCTCTCTCTCCCTCTCTTTCACCTACTCTCTCTCCCTCTCTCTTTCACCTTCTCTCTCATTCTCTCTCTCATTTTCTCTCTCTCCCTTTCACCTTCTCTCTCCTTCTCTCGCTCTCCTTCTCTCGCTCTCCTTCTCTCGCTCTCCTTCTCTCTCTCCTTTTCTCTCTCCTCTCTCTCCTTCTCTCTCTCCTTCTCTCTCTCCTTCTCTCTCTCCTTCTCTCTCTTGCTTCTCTCTCTCACTCCTTCTCTCTCTCCTCTTCTCTCTCTCTCTTCTCTCTCTCCTCCTTCTCCCATCTCTCTCCTTCTCCTCTCTCCTCCTTCCTCTCTCCTCTCCTTCTCCTCTCTCTCCTTCTCTTCTCTTCCTTCTCTCTCTCCTCGCTTCTCTCTCTCTCCTTCTCTCTCCTCTCTCTCTCTTCTCTGTCCTTCTCTCCTCTCTCTTTCACCCTTCCCCTCTCTCTCTTCACATGAACACTTCTTCAGTTCTTTCTCTCTCTCTCTTTCTCTTCTCTCCTCTCTCCTCTCTCTCTCACACACACACACACACAAAACACATGCAATAACACACAAATCAGTAACAGGCACAGACGGAAAAAGCAGAGCGGCCTGCCCTGCCCCGTTGCTGGGGGCGAGCCCATCTTCCTGCGCGCGCCTTCTTTTTGCGCGCGACCTCATCTCGCGCGGGAGGCCCGTTTCGGTGCCGCGCCGCCACAATGGGCCGCGCTGTTCCAGCGCCGCCCGGGCGGACCGCGTCCCGCACCGTTCCACCGCTCCCCTTCCGCCCACCACTCACCCTCAGCGCCCCCGCGCGCCTTCCCGTGGCGAGGCCCGGGCCGTGCCAGCGCCAGAAGGCCTCCGTGGTGCGCGCGCCGCGCCGCCGAGCGAGCGCTGAACCCCTGTTTGCTCGCCTCCGCGGTCTACGAGCGCTGCTGATCAGGGCCGGTCCAGCTTTCGCTCCATAAGGTAGGAGCGCCCGTTTACGGAGCGAGTTTTCAAATTTTGTTACGAATCGTAATAAAGCAACATTACAAACGAGTTTATACCCGTCTCATTCCCCCTTCGGTTTGGCCCCCTTAGCAAAAATGCAAAAAATAACGTTTCAACAAATATCAATTTCTACTTTAAATGCTTCTCGTACGAAGTAGAAGACGAATTATCTTTTGCTACGTGCCGATGCAAACAATCGGTAATTGTCTTCGAATGAAGTGACTAATTTTTTAAAAATGTTGGGCTCCTGTTGGCATGGACCTTGGGGCCCATTTTCCTATACTCCCGTTCTGCTTATGACCACACTATTTGCATTCTATGTTTCAATCAGCGATCTGAATAGTCTTCGCGCTCTTTTAGTGTTAAACTTCATTTCTAGCCTCCTGAATGTCATCATGGTCATTATCTCTGTACGTGTTAGAAACTTAAAATACTGACCGTTGTGTTCTTGCTGTATGTTTAATAAGCAATTCGACTTTGCTTCCGCATATAGTTGTATCTGAGGGGGTATTGATTTTATTTATTTTTTTGAAAAAAAGCTTGTTTTCCCTTTCGGCCCCCAGCTTTTACCCAATCGCGAATGATATCTTCGACTAATCAGATTTAATATTTGTATCTTTTTTCCAAAACCGTTTTTTCATTGGTCTTCTCTATTTTTTAACGTAGCATCCAACAATTAGGTCTTAGCGACCAACTGTATATGAACGATATGGTTTCAGGTGAGGGGTGAACAGGGCGCACCAAAAAACAACCATGCGCTCGAGGCGTTGTCCTTCCAGTCGACATCGTTCTTCGGTACTCCTCACTTAGCGATCTCGGCCATCCGGCGACTGTCTCGTCCTATTTCTGGTTAGCACTTCGCATCTAGTACAACTAGTCATTAATTACACAACTTTCACATAAATTTAACTCACATCATACCAAATTTACAGCAGCATAGTGTAACGTAATTTAGCCCAGCCGTGCCCTCATGGCATCTATTTGGATGACGCTTGGGAGGCGGATTAGTCTCCGCCACAGGAAGCAAGGGTTTTTCCGTAAACGGGAGAAACGCGGAAGCACGGGAGCACACAAGGCTTTGGTGTTCTTCGCTTTAGAAGCTTTTCAGCTGTCTTAACAAGGAGGGGGTGGCGTGACGTAGTAGGTCACGTGGGCTCGCCTATATAAAGAGTGTACGGAGCCAGTAGGCAGGTATCTGGAGGAGCGGTGGGCAGAACCTCGTCGTGTGCACAAAACTTGGCGCCAAACGGTGCATATATGCGAGCCAGGCTCGCGAGGCTGGAGTCCATTAGTTTACGAAGCCTGCGCGACTGCTATGCTCTGGTGACTCGGGTCACGGGGGAGCGACTGCCTGTGTGCCGTGCTCGAGGTGAAGAGTGTTGAGTGCACGAACTTCACCGCCGATTCTCAATGGAAAGATCGTCCTGCGATCGAGGCAAACCAGCCGTTGGTGCGGCAGAACGGACTTTGTGTCCCATGCGTGCACTCCGGTCACCGGAAGCGCTTAGGCTTTTGTGCGCGCTTCAAAAGTAGGAGTGGCGATGCCCACAAACATGCTTCCAATGGGTTTTTTGGATTGCTCCCCGCGTCAGCGGATAGTAGGTCTTCAGAGCTAGGTTTAAGTAGATTAATAAGTGCTATATATTTGTTTTGTTTTCTGTTAAATATATATATTTTGTTATACCGAAAGCTCTGTGTCTGTGGCTCGCTGTGAGTATCCATGACGTCACAATAGTTTATTACTAGACTCATTCTCTCACGTCTGGTCTGCTGTGTATATAGTAGTATTCCTGCGTTAGAGACTTTGTCATCCTATCTTCGAAGCTAATGCTTGCTTTCAGACGCCTGCTTCGATTTCCACCGCCGCACGATGCCCCTGTCTTTGGATCGCACACCCAACACCACTCGCCGCCTCCAGCGCCTTTAGAAGCCCTCCACCACGCCTTTCCACGCCGCCTCAACTGGGGTTTCGCTTTACACCTTCTTGCCTTCCTCATATTCGCCCACACTCGACTCTCTCCACGCCCACCCCCTTCCGCTGTCCCCCCTCCCCCTCTCGACGCACGACCGATCCCTTTACGCACCCTCGTCTCCGCTTTGCCCTTTAGTCTTCACGCGCCCTTCAACAGCACTTTCGGCGCAGTCCTTGGCGAGAACTCCGCTTTTTCCTCCCTCCGCAGGGCCAGAGAGTGCCTGGACACGTGCGGAGCTATGTTGTAATCTACCACCCTGCCCAATAAAAACATATACATTATCGTACTTTATGGCAATTCGATTTTGTAGCACGCGAATGACGCAGACATTACGTTTCACCAAACATTAAACTAGCTGTTTGAAAAAAATATTTGTGTTGTGTTTGAGTTTTCATAATTTGTTAAATGGCCTGAGCACACACAAAGGAATTTATTTTTTCCATTCCCAGTACGGGCAACGGAAACAGGTTTTTTTTTATTTGAACGTCCTATGGAATTGAGTTATCAATTAATTTTGACTATCGTATTCAGCTTCCAGGATCGACCACAACACTCGTCTCCATTTTCATCCATTACGTTGGTCACAGTTTGACTAAACGAATGAATGGCATGCTCTTATAAAGGTTGGAACCCCAGGAACATTTCATTCTGCTGAATTTTTGTTCAGAGTTCATATAATTCCTTCATGACCACAGGACATTTTGCACCGTACGAACAACCACAACCTGGGATCGAATTTACGTTCTAGAAATTGAACGGTCAAAAAACGAACCACTTAAAGCAATTACACAAAGAGGTCATTAGCGACCACTAATGCTTATAACGGTTTGGTAACTATGAGGATGACACGATATGATGATGATAGGTGTGTGAAAGGACGAACACAATACAACCATGCCCGAGGCGGGACCCAAATCCGCGATTCTTAGGTCCGAGATCTCTACGGTACTACTACCTTAGTGATCACGGCCATCCGAACCCGTATGCTCACATTGTTTTTCATTTGTTTTCGATATTTTTGTTCGCGTAAGGGATTCCTTCCCTTCCCTTCCCTTCCCTCAGCCCCACTGGCCCCGCCCTCCCACCTGCCCACCACGTTCGCCTACGTTCCACGTGCGCGCTTGCAGGCCTCGAGGCCTCTGTGCGTGAAATCACCGCGAGGAAAGCCGACGCGTGTCAGGTTGGTTGACAGCGCCGGCCGGGGTAGGGGTGGTGGTGGGGTGGGGGTGGGAGCGGGGCGTTGGAGGGCGATGGTGCCGCCGCTGGCCGCTGCCACGCGAAAGGTCGCAGACGAGCCATGGCATTTTCGGGGGCGCTGCAGACGCGTGGAATTGAGTTTCGAGGGAGCTGGGAATTCCCTGTTATGCGTTTGTCTCGAAAGACGTGAATGCGTTCCTGGGTTAGGAAAATGATTCAAAGAGGCTTAAATATATCCTTTCACGCGACATTCTGAAAACCAACGAGAATGAAATTTAAGGTCGTTGAAAGTGACTTTATCTATCAGTGTCAATAATCTCCAGCCCATCAATCAGAAAGTTTATGATAATTTCTAACATTATTTTTTTTTCTAAAGGCGGTGGATCAAAACTGTGTTTAATACTCACCAATCCTGTCGATGCATAAACAGGAGCACGAAGCCCTGTTTAAGGCATTAATGTTTAGCGCTGGTTTTGAGCCTGACAAATTATTCTCTGATGGAAACTCGAGATGTAATTTCTTCAGCGTTATTTTACATGCACCACACTCAAATCTCGATGAGGTTATTTGATCAGTGCAATTAGTCGCACTGTGGCGGTGGGCGTGGCACGATCTAACTACGTTATCATCGAAAGCACCGCGTAGGCTGACGTGCCGGGCCCAAAAGAGCCATAAAAATCCATAATGGAATTTCACCGAACGTGTGTAATTGCGAGCGATCATCCGGTGCGGACTTGTACTTGTTTTCGCGGTGTTTTTTTTTTTTTTTGCAGGCGATTTCGCGCGCTCCGCGGCCTTCGCTGCTTCGGGCGCTTTATTGCGCCTCTTGAGGTCTTCCTTGCCTTTTGAAGCGCCGCCGCCGCCGTCGCCGCCGCCGCGTGCACGCGCTTGTCTTGCGTGGGCTTCGCACGTGCATCCGGGGCGCGGTCGCAAGGGTGCCAACTGCACGGAGGCTGATGCAACGGCCGATATACCGCTGGCATTGACGTAGTGTAGACAGTTGACATTGATCATCTGTACATAACGTAAATGATCTAGCTCGTCGTATAATAACAGGATATTTCCTCTCTGTGCGAGTTATTGTTTGTTTTTTTTTTCTTGACTTTCATACTCTACTTTGTCATACATAACCGGTTGTTCATTTTTATATTATTACCAATTATAAATTTGCCAAGTAAAAATACCAGAGAATCGATTGTTTTGAGGTCAGTATCATGATCGTATCTTGCCCGATAGGTGAAGACAGTATGTCTAAAAATCTATAATTTTAATTATGTATATTATTAATACAAAATGTTGTGGTTGGACTTCCATTAACATCTTTTTCGGCGTGACTTTTCTGAATTCCCAAAATATCTCTCGACACCTCGACTCGGATCTCATGGACTGGTTCCAGCATCAACTACTTTTAATTAACTAAATTTCCTTAATACCAAGCTTCATTTACGAAACCAGTCCCCGTCGATACCCCAGTCTGAGAACTTAATATCTGCTGATACGAACCTTGAACTTCATTAAAACCTAATCCACTGACCTATCGGGTCGTGGGCTCAGCATCCGATCGCGGCGCCCGCCCAACCTAAATGAGGGGCCGCAATAACAGCGGCGAAGTCATCAGGGCCTCCGGCGCAGTCCTTAGGTCACAAACGAGCGCGGGCCCCGCGAGATGGATGGCCCCGCCCCCTCCGGGAGGGTCACGTGCCGGGCGCCGCCCCCCTCTCCGCGCGGTAATGAACCCTCGCATTAGCGCAGTATTGCAACGCCTCGCCCGGCGCGACTGCTGCTGGAGTTGGGGCGTATGGTGCCCGGGGTCTGCAACCTTTGTGATACAGAAATAAATAAGTTAATAATGATTTGGGTTCACAAATACATTAAAATATGTTTCTGCCACCCATTTTTAATTAACTTTCTCATTATTTTATACATGGTAATAAGCGTCTTCTTTCTCTTGACGTACGTTAATATCAAGATAGATGTTGGAGGTTCCATGCTTAAATCGTGATCGTTCGGTAGGCAATAATCCAAATGCAGCTAATGGTGGTATCGATGATATCCATCTCATGGTGCTACGAGTATCGATGGCGATCGTGCTAGAGGTGAATACATGTGCCTGTTTTTCGACGAAATATTAGGGATATGGGAGTTCCGGTGCCTTTTTCTAAATTAAGAGTACATGGCTGTGAGGGGAATGCGATACCAGTTGTGATGCGTGAATATAAGAATTACGATTTCAATGTTGCTGTTCTTCTACTTTACTCGAGTTGTCCTCGAGTGCGATCTTTTGTGTCGGCCGATTGCCGGAGCGGCGTGAGTCGTAAGGGTCACGTCGTTTCCCGGAGGGTGGGTCACCGCCGGAGAATGCTCGTTTCCTAAGCAATTATTGTGTGCAGTCGGCGCTATTTCCCAGAGTTTTAATTAAATTTCAGTTGGGAGGTGAATCCCGGCGTTCGCCAACTCCCGGTAAACTAGTTTACGTCCATTTCTGGACTAACTCCCCGCGCCGGGCGGATGAGCTCGCGTTGCATAAAGCTCTATCGCCTTCTAATTAGCGACTGGCGATGCTAACGAAGTGAATAAACTCCCGGTGTAAAATAAAATCGGGTTCTTGAAACATCGTTACAAAAGCTATGATGTAGATCTGGAGGTGCGTTAAAAAAAAGCTAATAGAGAATATTTCAGCATTGGACTCTTAGTGTTAACACGAAGGTATTTCATAAAGAGACAGGTACTTGCTTTTTTAAATTTATTTATTTTATGCATCAACTACAAAAGGTAATTAGTGACATCAGCATAATAACATTATTTTTGTACATGGAGTATTATTACACTTTGGGAAAGCACAATATTAACCAGTGTATACATTTGTCTTATAAATCACGGTACAACTTTATCAGGAACTTGTTATTCACTAAAATTTCACTGTTTGAGATAAACATTCAACGCTATTTCGTCTCAACAATACGAATTAACTACAAATTACAGTTTGAGACTGAAGTATTGTTTTTGTTTCAACGTGTTTACCATTTTAAATATTTTTTTAAAACTTACTTTCAAATTTTAATTAGTTATTTCCTCTCTCAACAATTATCAAATTTAGCAAACGAACATTACTGTAAATAAAAATGAGTAAAATTAGAGTAGGAATAATAATGATATCGTCAACAAGGATGCTCGCGGAATTTCCTTTACTTGAAAAAAAAATCTTAAATAAAAAATTGTAGTTTGCTTTGTGTTATCCGAAATCTTTAATTTTTATGGCCCTTGTCAAAAACCTGAAATACCCGACTGAGGTTTTTGCCCTAGTCTTCCCCCCTCGACACTCAGGGCTCCGTCTCCAGGGCGCCCTCAAGGCAGCTTCCACTGACGTCGACATCCGGAAGGGGCCAAGGACCGGGACCGTCTCCTGGGGATCAAGGCCGGAAGTGTCACCGCTTCGGTCATCGTTACGAGAAAAAGCTCGCGACGGAGTCAGAAGGAGTACTCCCACATGGTGCGAAGGGCGACGCCAGGAAGTACGTCTTATTTTAGACTCGCTCCCCTCATTGCGGCCTCTGGGGAGAGACGAATGCGTGATGCGATAGCGAACCCTGCGGGGTTGGGGTCGCAGCAAGGGGCCCGGGTCTATACACGCGCGCGTAGTCTAAATTTACGATCCATTCTCGCGTTAGTCTCTTACTATCGAACCCGGTCGTTACAACACGTCGTCAATGCGACCTGCTTTCGTCGGGTGTCGCCCGCGCATAAATTCGAGTGTAAAACCATCTTGGTGCGCTAAAAGTAGGAAGCACGGTGACGGGGAAAAATAAACACGATAGCGCATCTGCAAAGGTCGGGGGAGGTTTATGAGTCGTAAAGCAGGTGGCCATTGCTTCGGTGGGGGATTCGTGGCGGCGTATCGCCGGCATAGCAACAGCAACAGCGCAGTTATTCATTGTGCGTCGCCCATCTCGTAGGCACTTCAGATATCGCTTCGGATAAAACCCCTAAGCTGCTCCCCATCCTGCGTTGTGCCTCTTCTTCGTCTTGGTGGCTCTTTTCTTCCTACTGCCAAATAATCGCTCCGGTATTGCGATCCTCCTGATTCTGACCATTCTCTTTACAGTCTCTTTCCTTTTTATCGCGTTTTCCACGTGTAATTTATTACACGAACCTTACTCTATACTGATACTCCAATGTTTCGTGATTTTGATCTGAAATTTTGCTGTTCTGTTTTCGTTTGCCTCATACCCTTGACATCCATACCTGGTGCTAATTTTCAGCTGTTATTTTTTAACATTCGCGTTGCATTCCACTTCACTTGCCACACTCTAATTAATCCTACAAGAGTTGTCACTTAAAGACAATTATTTGGAAATAAAATTCCATATATTCTACAATGTTTATTAATAATACGATAATATATTAATATTTATTATACGATTTTCAATTATTCTATAAACAGGATATTATACAGATATTTTAAAAAATCGTTTTCGTACATGTATTATTTAGTTTACTTTAATAATGTGATATAATGGTCGGAATGTTGCTGAGGCGCTTTAAATCAGACAATATACCGTAGTTAACATTGATGTAATATGTAATATGCATGATTAAAATAATAATCACATTTCTGATTTTTGCTTGAATTTATTATAATAATTAGAAAAAATATGAGAGAATTCTGACTTGAAAAATGAGCTTACTTAAACCGATTTGTGGTTTATAGAAGCAGATTATTTCTGTTTAGCAGTGATGTACAGACGCCGCATTACTCAGTTGAGTCGGGACTGCAGGACCACGTTGGCCCGAGTTCGCATTGACCCAATGAAGTGGCTGGTCCGCTAAACCGGAATGCACTGTACTATGCGAATGTACGTTACTACACAATAGGTGATGAACGCGCGTGCAATCTAATCTGCGTTGAATGGCTCGCCTGCGACGCCGACTGCTTCTATTCCAACGACGACGACGGCGGCGGCGGCGGCGTCTATACAAACGGCTCTCAGCCCGCCCCTCCTCCTCCTCCTCCTCGGCGGCCGGCCCCTCGTCCCTGATCGCTTAAGGAGCAAGTGCACGCGCGTGCGAGCCCATACACAGAGCCGCTTCGAGCGGTAATGCGAGCGCGCCGCCAAGTTGGGAATGGCGGAATGACGTCTGGGGATGTACCCATTGCAATGTTTGATATTCTCGTCCGTTGCTGAACTGTTCGGATGAAAAATGTATTGTGAGAAAGCGCTACTCACTCAATGATGCCGTTGTCCGGCAACTCATCGGGTCTGTCTGTTGAATTTACAGCTCAGATCGTGTTGCTTCGTACGCGAAGGCAAGCCGTACAGAGGCAGTGATCGATGTAGCAATAACGAGTTCACTTTATTAACAGCCTTTATTAAACAAATAATGGTTTAAAATGAGGATATAAGTCATGTATTTATTATCGACTGTCGTATCTAGAACGTTAAAAAGATCCTTTCATTAAGAAAACTAATATTGTTTTTCCTGATAGCAAAATAATCGAGTAAGCACTCTTAACTCGACAAACATAATCCAAAATTAATATTTTCGGTATAATATGTAGTTATATAATTGATATTGTTTTCTTATCTCGGTAAAGAACATATTATAGCAATTTAGAATAATAAAAACGTATGCGACTTAAATTAGGAATATAACAGACTTTGAAACAAGTTTGCATTCTCCACCACTTCAGAATGTGATGCGGTTCAATTTTTTGCTCTGACAAGTTACGGCATCATTAGAAAATAAGGCGTTGAAGGTTTTATAATAATAGCAATAATAATAATAATAATAATAATAATAATAATAATAATAATAATAATAATAATAATAATTTTTCGACTTACTCGACTTATCGTAGTGTATATTATTTTTAAAACATTCAATCTTCATTCACCATTATGTTTTCGTATTTTTCCGATCTCAGTTCGATGAGGAAATTCATGATAATGCAGCTATTGTGTTTCCATTCTGCTAGTTGTATATGAAAATAATCACATATGAAAATAATGAAAAATAATATTAGATGTTTTTTTTATCGTCACAATGACATGAAATATTTGACGTGTGTGTAAAATGATGAATGTCTTGATACAATACTGTTTCTGTAAGAGAGAATAAACATTCCATTTGAAATTATATAATTGAATCGGCAGTAGCTTGTAACATGTGTGCGTTTCATTTTTTTCACATTATGATTATAATACATCATATTTAATTGATTGGAAACACGGGTGGGGAGATTTTAATCAACATTTGTGGCGACTTCGATAGAATATTGCGACCGCATGTGGTTCGCTTAGTTACGAACACCGTAAAATCATTCGCTCGGGAAGGTCGGAGAGGAGTTGCACCCTATTACCGTAATGCGCATACATTTGCGCATTTAAACTTTTTGAACGCCCTCATTATCTCTTAACACATGCTCAGAGCCGACCGTAAAGCCAGAAAATGTAGTTAGCACGTTAATTTGTTAAATTACTCATAATCGAGTTATAATTAATACATAAACGCTTTCGCATGAATAGCACCAAATGATTGGTCCCAATTAATTACGTGTATCTGTGAACAGTGGCTAAATATCTGTGATTCTATTACCGAGATCCGTTTTCCTTCGTGGGCTAGTGTTTTACGGCGGGAAACGGAGATCCGTGCACTGGATGTCCGCGGAGAAGTGGCGCTATTCGCTGCCAACAGGGCGCAGCATAAATCATTCGCTATACGTCACATTATTTAATGGCGGTAATCTCTTTATGCCACCGCACGTGTCTCCGCATGTAAATGTAGCGACGCCGCATATTGCCGTAATGTGAATACCCTCGTCCGCTGCAAAATGCTCCGTAGGAGAGTTGGTATGCAGCGCGGGTGTCGCCTCCCCGCCATTGGCTGAATTGAATTAATGCCTTATTTTACGTGGCGAGACTCGGGCCATCAGGCCCGCTCTTCCGTCTGACCACGCAAATTTCGCCACGCTCCTTTCACCAACTAGCAGATAAAGAAGGTATTTCTTGGGAGAGAAACTGGCGATTTGAATTTAGCTCAGGCGTCATTTAGGCTTGAGGATCTTTACATGCAAGTAAATCTACTAACATGGGACAGCCGGCTTTACTTCCCCTCCGAAGGAAGGCGTACGAAGGATTTTTTCGCCCTCAAACATCCACGGCTTCGATCAGGTTTGGACCCGCCAACTTGGGTACAACAGTCCGAAACGCTAACCGTTCGCCATCGTTTTCCGCTTCACCTTTTTCGCTTCGCTATCGTTTTCCGTTTACGCTTTCCGTTTTACCATCGCCGCCGTGATTGGTTCGAGCGGTGGCGCCGCTGAGATGCCAGCGAGAGGCGAGGCCAAGCGGTCAAAGCCGTCAAAAATAAAAGTCATAAAAGTGGGAATATATCGTCTTATAATTCGGCTTTGGCGTTGACAAATCACCCCCTCTCCCATTCATGAGTTACATAAATTAGGATTGATGCCCCATCAATGACGCAGAGAATCTGGTTAAGGCTTCGATCTACATAGAACTTGAATCCTCATTTTGTTTTTGTTTGTTAAATGCGATACGTAGTGTGTTAAGTTGTCATCACTAATAACTTCCGGCGTTAGCGCCACCGCCAATACTTTACCGCCAATACGTGTCGAAACATCGAAGAAGAAACATCGAAGAAGAAACGTCGAAACATCGAAGAACGAAAAAAGATCCATATATAAACAATCGTAAAAATTTCCATCATTCACCCGTGAGTTAATTCTAATATTAACTGTTAAATAAATGCATTTCAAGAACACTCATCACCAGCTACTAATATGATCAAAATAAAGTCTTTTATTGCTCACTCACACGTGGCACCGATAGTACAAATGTCGCCTTATTACAATTTAACGGTCTCCATCGTGTCTCTCCTCTGTCTCTATTTGGGCCGTTTTTATCTACATAATTCATTCTTGAATTATTTTACCTAACGTCCCGGCCCGCGTATTTACGTGTTTTTCGATAGAATCGGAATATCGAGCGACGATCCTGGGTTCCGGGTGCTTTCATCCCGTGGTCTGAAATCCCCACGTGACGGGCGAACCCTTCCAATGGACGTGAGCCGGCCGTCGGACATTCGAGAGGGATGGGTCGCGTTGAACTGTGGGGTTGAGGGCGATGCTGCGCTGAGGAGGCAGAAGGGCGCGGAGGACGTTTTAATGATTTCCGAATGCGAGCGATATTGCGCTTCGATGGGCCCTGTCACGTGCCGAGGACGCGCTCCCGCCCTCGCCTCTGGAGGAAGGGCGCCCGTCCTTCGCTGGCCCTTCGGGTGCGGTCGCTGCCCTCTGGGGGACTGCGGGAGAATCGGTTTTCAATTCGAGATGATTCGAAATTTGACGCAAAGGAAGTACTTCAGAATCCGATAATCTTTTTGGCTGAATCAATATTAATACTTTCATTGCGATGAATCGTCAAAATATCAAGTGATGGTTTATCTCCTTTTTTTTAGACACTGTTGGAGATTATTAGAAAATGTTTCTGCATGTGGCGATCAAGGAGTTTATTTGCTTCGCAAAACACGAGCATTATTGAAGTTTTAGTTAAATAAATTACGTGGAGTCCGTAATGGCAGTTACCTTTGATTATTTTCAAGTGCACGTAATTCGTAAATTTATTCATCAAACGAAGTTTGAAGTTCTGTCATTCGTAAAAGGCTGGAGAGGACACGGATAAAATTTTCATCACGGGAGAAGGGTGTCAAATCATGAGAAATAATTAGCGCAAGCGATAAAAGCACCAGCGAATTATAGCACTCGTGCGTCGTGAATTCACCTCATTCAATTAAATTAGTCGCAAACCTGAAAACAGCGCATGACCGCTTCGCGAAATTCACTCGAAAACGCGTCGCGCATGAAACGCGAACATTCCGAGCAGAAGCTTATAAGCGGCAGCCAGTGTCGGAGCTAGACGATTTTGTGCCTGGGGCAACGCTGAAAAACGTAGCCCCTCACCCTCACCCCTGAAAAAAATGTGAAAATTGTATTAAGATACCATATGTGTTTTTTTTATTTCAACAAATAGAAAAAGGAGTTAAAAAAATTTTTTGGAAGTTTATTTTATGTATTTTGTGATGAAATAATACAATTTTCACGGTCAGCTTAAAAGCTAAAAAAATTGTAGTGTTTGGTTAGTGTTTAATAAAATCACGTACATGAAATAATGAATATGAATTTTAGTAGAATCTATGCTAATGAGAGCGTCATTTGATTCATTTCATAGAATACTATATTTTAAGTAATGACTATAATGAACTATTTATGTAAACAAATAATTGAATATTTTATGAAACATCATTCTACTGCATCGCGACGTATAAAATGACGATAAGTATTTTCTCGAGTTCTAATTTCTTTTTAATTTTGTACTAATTTTTCTCTTATTAGTCCCGTCATCGGGCCTCTGTGTCTCGCGATCGCCCGGTCTGCGCATGTCCCGCAGCGGCGGCGTTTCAGCGGCCATCCCCTCTCGCCGGCCTCTTAGGGGGAAGGGGGGGGGGGCGAGCGGTTTTGCATCGAGAGCGCACCGCGCCCTTCGCCCACCGCTAAATCCACGTCATCGGGTTTTGCGGACGCCGAAGCCGTTAAATCGCGTTCTTTCCCCTCGTTCGCCCGCGCGTGCGCGTCCCGGGTCCCGCGGGAGAACGTTGGGCGACTGATTCGTTCGGGGGAGGGAACGAATCCGCCGCAAAGCGAACGATTCGCGGGACTGTCTGGGGTGAAGTGGCACGGGTAGCAGAGTAAATAATTGACTTTCTGGAATAAGCGAATTATTGCTGAATGCTGTTCGTATGTTGTTTGTTTTTTCCTGAGCTTTTTTTTCGTTTTGATTGTGTTTTTTTTTGATAGTTTTTTTTCTTTTGATCGTTTTTTTCCTATTCGTTTTTTCTCCTTTATGACTCTGTAGCACGTACTTTGCTAAGACTAATGTAGATTATTATCAAATAAAAAAATCGTTAATAATATTTTAAAAAAATTATTGTCCGCGAAGACTTCTCATATTTTATACATGAATTAGCAAAGACTCTGAGAAAACTATCGAAGTATTTCGATTGAAAATACGCTCAATTCGAAGAATCATCCGTTTTTTCAAAAACAATGATATTAAAGATAAATTTTGAAATTAAAGCAACTTATGTTGGGTACAATTAATAAATTAGATTCATCTCCTTAAAAACGTATTTTTTGCGGTTGTTGTACAATTGTTGCGGTTGTTGTAACTTTTGTGGTGAATTTTGTTAAAATGATATAATGTCAGGCCATTTGCTTTCTCCATTCTTAGCTCGATCTCCCAATGTTCACCTCGGGGGACTCGAGCCCGCAGCTGTGCGTCCGGGGCTTTCACTTGTGAAAGCGCCCCGGCCAGGCGTCGACCTCCTGCCCGTGGGCCCGGCCGCCGGCCGCCGGCCGCCGGCCGCCGCCGCTCGCAGCAGCCAGCGATTTGCCATTGATTTTCAATTGCGTGCGGCGGCGCGTAATGAAATTATAATCGCCTCCGTGCGTGAGCGTGTATATGCACGTGTGTGTGGTGGTGGTGTAGCCACAGTCGAACTATGAGATCTCCCGGGATATCCTGTAAATCAGTGAGTGACGATTGTGTTGGCAAGTATAAATAGGGTTTGCTATATTCGTAGAAATACTAAAATATTCTTTGATGGGGAATATTAGTTTTGCAATTTTGGTAAAATTGATTAATCTTATAATTCTTTCACAGTATTCACTTGCTATGTATACGTTGCATTTGAGAATTTTTTTCTGATATGCCAATGACTATCGTACGTCTATAGTATTTAATGTTCTTTAAACTAATTTTTATTTCCTCGTAACATTGTTTTTGTTCGCCGTACATTACCCTTAAAGCCATCATGAAACTAGCAACTTGAGTTACACGCGCCGATAATAATCAAAGAGATTCTCTCCCACTATCGGTATCACCACGTTACTCCGATTTCGATCCGTTCCGTAATAAAATTCTAAACTCCAGGGCCCTGTTGGTTTTGAGAGCGCAATTTCGGCGCGGGCCAAAGCAATAAATTGGACAGGAATTAGTTGGCGGGATGAAACGCGGCCGCTGCGACGGACTGATTGGAAGTTTGATTTGTTAGCCGGAGGCGCGATTGAGCGGCGTTGGCTCCTGAGCCAGACCAATCCGACCCGGCTTTCGCCCGCCTGCGCGCCGGGAATCAAATCTTCTGCGAAGGAAAATAAATAATTCTGATTTGCGTTGCCGTGACATTCTTGTGTGCTTTGATCTTCGCTTGTCATGTTTGGATATTACAATTTGTTGATGTGACTTGTGATGTGATTATTCTGAAGGCAGTTTTTATACGAACATTTTTTTTCTTGGACGAGACTAAGAAATGTAGATTAGAAAATCAAATGAGTGTGTTTAACAAGTTTAATTTCTTTGCTCTCGGCAGAAAGATCAAGTGTTTATTCAATTTTGTGTCTGATTTATGAAACACAATATTCGCTCATTGGCCCTGTGAGTTCTGTACGTGAATATTAATGTAATTGTATAATAAATTACGATACAAATATTATCTTGGTTCTTTTTCTCTTTCGGGCAATATTAACTTAAATACATATGCGACACGTTGTCGTTAAAAAATTTCTGTCGTTAAAAACGTAGTACGCTCAGTCATGACGATCATTAATAGTCGTGCGATTCGAAAAGCGCATAAACCAAACGAACGACTTCGGGGCTTAAACACGCGTTGGCCTCTATCGTTCCCAGCCGATATGAGTCACGCACGCAGATTCATTGAAATGATTCCAACACTGCACCTCGCGCATACGACAAATTGGGCATTGTGCACGTGAGAGCAACTACAATTATCACTGATAAAGAACTGTTAATTGGCGAAGTAAATCGCGCTGTGACGGCCGGGCGCGACCAAAAGCCTACGTTATGGGTGGCCCCGTCGACGGCAGTGTCAACTTTGCAGTGGGTGCTTTGTCACTCCGCCCTCAGCTCGCACCGCCCTCTGTCGAACAATGCAAGGGTCACAGGCCCAATCGCTCCTCCCATGTCGCTCTTGGTTCAGTACTGTTGAGAAATATGCACTACTTTATGTAAGTTGTGGAATTAAAAATTGCGTTTTTGAAGAGAAAATGGTCATAAAATTGATCTATTCAAAGTGACGAATTCATTAGATACACGAAACATTTGAGAGGCTGCAGAACAGTCTTTATCAGTAACAGTTATTGAGTGAAATTGACTTTTTTAAAAATTCAATTCAACCATGTCAGTGCCAACTTGCATGTGTGTGCATTGTTACTCACATCACTCGACCAAGGTTCACCATTGCCATTCGGCCTTGTCGCCTATCAAGAATGTCCGTTTGAATACATCTCTTAGTTTTCATTAATTTTCAATCTTGAGAAGATGCATCCATTACTGGAGAGAGGATAATCAAGCTACAAAATACGGCATTTCATCCTTTTATCCTCCTGTCCCATTTTTCTCACCGACAATGATTTAGCCCATTACGAATTCTCATGTATCAACCCTGGATACTTCCGAGTCATTCAAGCCGTATTCATTATCACCTGAATGCGTGTCCTCGGCATCCCACCCACTGGCGCAACTTCCCAATTCATGTAACTCGACCGAACCGCGCCTATCACGCATTCACGCCACCCAGCCCCGCCCACTCCCCCCCCGATGCCCTGCTCCTCCCCTCGGGCCAGCTGCCGCGGCGCTTGCTGTTCTTCGCCTCGCAAAGCCGTCTCGTCGCTCTGCTAACGCCACCCTCTTCACCACCTTTCTGCCTCACCGCATTTCATTTCCGCCCGTCCCTTTCCCCGCTCAACGGCCTCGCCCACTGCTCTCTCCCTGCTGAGCCTCCGTCTTAAAATTGGTTACCGAATCTGCTTCGCTCGTCCCTATCCCATCTGCCTCTCCTCCATCAATTCCTGCCGGTCCGTCATTCGCCGCCAATCCCGCTTTCGCGCTGTTTCTCCGCCTTCTTGTTTTCGCCTCACCACTCCTCTCTCCCACCGTCAATTTGTTCTGTTTGTTTCGTCTTGTTCCCGTTCCGCCCGTACCATCCCATTGGCTTGCCTCCACCCGTCCTCGCTCCGCTCTCGCGTTCTTGAGACTATTATGTCTCACACGGGTCGTGGTGTTTGTGGGATTATGAGCTGCTTTGGAAGTCGCCTGTCGCCGCCGCTCTTCGGTTCCGCCGATGTGTCGGCTGCATTTTGTAAATTACAATGCGCGCTTCAATATGGTGGATCGTTGGGTGGTGGCCTTTTCCGTCGCCGTATTGCGGTCGAAAGGACGCCCGGCCCACCTGTTACCCGCGAATCGGACCCACGAAAACACTGGCGACGGCGTTGCGAGCACGCCCCTCTCTGGATCGCGGCCCTCGTTAATTACCTGCTTTACGATTCCGCGCCGCCAGTTCCACGGCGCGCGACGGTTTGTTTTAATATATTATCACGGCCACGCCGCCCTTTTTCGTCTTTGAAAATGATTAGCATATATATTTGTAGAACGCCGGCTCGTGGGGAGGGTCGTTATTTACGGAACGTCCTGAACGACACGCGAGCTTTAAATACATCCCGCGAAAGTGCGCTTGTCGCGTGTTTTATGACGCGGCGGGGGGGGGGGTTGCTCGTGGAGCTGCCGCGCGCAGCGGTGCATCTCGTCTGTCGGAGGGCGCGTGCGGCGTAAGCCGTTTTATGAATAAGTAATGCTCGCGCCGGGCGGAGATGCTTTGTCTGCGCGGGGCACGAGAGAGACGAAGGGCCTGCGAGTTCTAAGGGCTCTGCGGGGGCGCCCTTCGCCCGGCGTGGCGCCAGAAGGGCGGATCGAGGCGCGATAACGGCCCCGAATTGTAACCCCGGGACACGCAGCGCCGCCGGCAGAAAAATGAGGCGCGGGTTATCGCGATAGCTCGTGTTGTGTGTTTAGGCGTTCGGACAGTCGGGCCCTTTCGCTCCGGTTCGGAGGGATCCGGGGAGAGTGTCACCGGAAGTTGTGAGTTATGGGGGCGCACCGGCTGCATATCTGATCTGTCGGGCTTTACGCGTGCAGCATCGCAGGTGCTGGAGACAGTACATTAGTTTTGTCGAAGACGCGCGTTTTATATTCGTTTCAGTGCTGTTTCGAAACGAGGTAACATGGTCGCGTCTCCGTTAGTTGTGTTGACGTTTCGGCCATCTTGCTGTGGCCTTCTTCAGAATTATACTGAAACTTCTTCAGAACTATGCTGCTGCTGTACTGCATAGCTCTGAAGAAGGCCACAGAAACATGGCCGAAACGTCAGCACAATTGACCGAGACGCGGCTCTTCCCGGATAGCCAAGAATGCATTGACTCCGCCGCGGAAGCCTACGAACGCATGGAATGTAAGATTTTTTAATTCGTAAATAATTCGTCAAACTATGTAGTACTGGTCAGGGAGAAATATGTATAAACTGCCGTAGTACTTTTTATTTGATTTGTTTTACGAAATATTACGTCTTTATTGCCAACAATGATAATATGCAAATGAGATCCACAACAACGTATATGTGACCAATCGAATTATAATTGGTGAAAATTCACATTGGCTATTATAAAAACGTGTGGTGTGCAAAACCTTCAACTGAATGTAGAAAGTGTATTTCAAAATTTATTCCTTAACGGTTATATTTATCCTAAAATTTGTCTTTGATTATTTCTATTACAGTTCATTTCCCTACGTTAAATTCATATCCGGGAAGGGTAAATTGATCGAAACCGTTGTTTCTGTTTTGGGTTTTGTGAAAGTTACAAACATGGACGTGGCAAGAAGAGTAAAGCAAACCCCCTATATAGTCACGGACAAATGGCGCAGGTTGGGGGAGACGTAAAATTGCCATAATATAGCTTCCTTGGCATTGCCATTTACTTCAGTGCCGTTGCCAACATGTAATTCCCGCACGCCATTGAGGCGAGGGCTAATTACCGCTTGCCGCCCCCTTCACTCGCCGGGACCGCGCGGGGCGGTGGTTGGGGCAACGCGTTGCAACGCCTCGAGAGAGATGCTGTGACCGCTTCGGGGATCGGGAGCAGGAAACTCGTCTGGAGTGCTCTTGCGAAAGAATGTGAGTGGGCGTAAGACCATATGATGACGTGATAATCAGTTTTGGATGGTAACTTAAAGTACATTACAAGTAACTAACGCAGTTATACATTCTGAATATCGTTCATTGTACCCGTAGTAATGATGAAATTGTGAATTATTTTGATGATTAGTTAAGTGAGATTATAAGTTGAATATGACTTTTTTTTTAATTACTCAGAAAGAGTGCAAAACATAAAACACAATTGGTATTCCCATATACTGTGAATGGATGATGTACTTATATTACATAAACAAGCACTAAATTACCCAAGAGTCGGACGATCACGTATAAGATTGTTAGAAGACTGGCACATCGAGGACGGAGAAGAAGAAAATGAAGAAGACGAAATAAGAGAAAGAAAAAAAGATGAAAAAGACGAAAAGAAGAAAAAGAATACAAAAAGTAGAAGAACAAGAAAATGAAGAAAAAAGAGAAAGAAGAAAAAGAGGAAAAAGAAAAGAGAAAGAAGAAGAAAAAAGGAAGAAGATGAAAAAAAGAGCAAGAAGAAGAAGAAGAACAACAACGACAACAACATAGGAGCTTGCAGTATATGCGGCGTGTCTTCAAGCACTTCGCGTGGTGTGCAGTCGCAGGGTTGGAAGTGTGTGTGTGTGTGGGGG
>BOPP01000085.1:4032805-4053128 GCA_017312745.1 Gryllus bimaculatus | reverse complement strand
CCTTTACATCTCCGCCGCGATCATCGCCTTCACCACTGCTGCAGCCACCGCGCCGTCCTCGCCGGCTCCGTTTCGCCGCCGTCGCCGCCCCCGCAGCCGTCGACGACGCCCCTTTCAGCGCCATCCATGCCGCCACCACGATCACCGCTGCCCCGTCATCACTGCCCGTCTCATCTTGATTGCCCCTATCCCTGGCGCCACCATCTCTGACTATGCCATTCCTGCACCGCCATCCCTGCCGACCCCATCCCGGCGCCCCCATCCCTGCGCCCCCATCCCTGGCGCCCCTATCCCTGCCCCTATCCCTGCGCCCATCCTGCCGCCCTTTCCTGCCGCCCCTATCACTGCACCCTATCCTTGCCCCCATATCCCTGCCCTCTATCCCTACCCCCTACCTCTTCCCTCTATCTCTTCCCCCTATCCCTGCCCCCTATCCATGTCCCCTATCCTGCCGCCCCTATCCTGCCCCTATCCCCTTCCTATACCTGTCCTCTATCCCTGCCCCTAAATCCTTGCCCCCTACCCTGCCCCCCGATATCCCTCGTCCTACCTATCCTGTTCCCTTCCCCTTATCCCTGCCCCCTATCCTGCCCCTACCCTGCACCCCTATTCCCTGCCCCCTGTTCCCCTATCCCTGCCCCCTATCCCTGCCCCCTACCCCTGCCCCTATCCCCCTGCCATCCCTTCCTGTCTGCCCCTTATCCTTCCCCTTATCCCTGACCCCCTATCCTGCCCCTTACCTGCCCCTATTCCCTGCCCCCTACCTGCCTTCTCCTGCCCCCTCTCTGCATTCCCCATTCCCCTGCCCCTATCCCTGCCCCTACCCCTCCCCTACCCCTGCCATATTTTCTGCCTCTCCCGCTATCCCTCGCCCCCCTTGTCCCTACTGCCCCGTATCCCTGCCCCCCTACCCTGCCCCTTATCCCTGCCCCTATCCCTGGTCCCTATCCCTGTCCCCTATCCCTGCCCGCCCCTATCCCTGGCCCCTACCCGCCTCCTACTCCTGTCCCCTATCCTGCCCCTATCCCTGACCCCTATCCCTGACCCCCTATCTCCTGGCCCCTTATCCCTGCCCCCTTGATCCCTGCTCCGTCATCCCATGACCGCCACCGCCTTCCGCGTTCATATCGCTTCCCTCTGCCTCCGCACCTCCTCCTCTCCGCTGGCCAGAGTCGCCAGCGCATATACAAACAAGGAACCACGCTAGTTTCACTCTAGCGGCGGACGCTCTTTTGCCGGCTGCCCTTTCTGACCGCCGCTGGGGACTGCCATTGTAAGAGCCGGCGCGGTTTTTTTAGAACAACGGTTTGTACAAACGCAGGAAGTCATAAACTCTAGTAGGCGCAATGTCTTCTAGAGCGCAACCGAGAGAAAGAATACGCCACCACCCGTTTGCCCATTTTTGGAAGAAAAGCCGTTTCTGAGCGCATTCATCGCTAACAACACAGTGCTCATGTTTTTTTTTACTAATTTCTTTAGTTTATTTGGCTCCCTTATATAGTATTTGTACAAAAAACTCTATTTTAATATTGTTTCGTACTCTGTGATTTCCTGCTCGAGTTTCTTTATCTCCCGCTCTTTCGTCTCATTACTTTAATTATAGTTTATGCCATCTAATCATGAAGCTCTTCTGATTTCATGTCAATAATTCAATCCTAATGTATTATACACAAAATAATAGATTTTTAATTGCTAAAACACCACTATTCACCTCTATTGTTAAATTTTCACGTTAGATTCTCGCGAAGTAGTAATATTTTTAAATAATCTTAATATCTTTTCTAACATCGTATATTTATCATATACATGTCAGTAACAACAGTGAATCTTTTCCAGAAAAGTAATTATCAGTAGATCTTTGAAAGTTATATACAGTAACACGCAGACTAAAACATTGGTTTCGGTTTCAGTTTTCTCGTTTCGTTTTTTTCTCGCTCTTACGACCTCGACCTATTGCCGTTGCTGTGGAACTCCATAGAATCAGCAGGAACGCAGCGCAAAGTAATGTCCTTGTGAGCCAAATGCATAGTCTTGTCTCCAAAAGGCAATGTTGCTCTCGAATGACGAGATTCGTTAGAATGCGTTTTCCGTGGCTTTTGAATTCTTTACCCAAAGTGGAATTCCCAGCGCTTTGACGCGGGACACTCATGAACGATCATGAAAGCAGGCCTTAGGTTTTCGTATCACCTCTCTTGTGTTGCACAAGCGGCTCCTCTGAAACGCAATGCTTTACGAAGAAAAACCGCTGTTTGCTGCGCGTTATGATAGCAGTTGACGGCAATAGTGTGGTCTTTCTAATATTTTTTAATGACGCTTGGTAATGTGGATGTACTTATCATTAATTATTCCTTGACTATTATGGATGAATAGAATGTTGAATTCAAACCTTTGCATCTTATTCTCTTAATTAAACCTGTACAGCAACTGAAGGGAGATTATTAATTGTCATAATTTAATTGGGTGTATTACCATATTAAAGTTCAAGTTTGTCTCTTCTGCGAACATTCAATCCCTATTTAGATAATGGCTTGTTTCAGAAGTGATCTATATTTTTACCAGTTCACTATAGCGAATTCAAAAGTATTCTTATTATGAACGCCGCTTTTCTTAAATTTATTACTATCGGTTTTTGTTTTACACTATATCACCCATTCTCTTCCCAGCAAATTATGTCTTATTGAATGTGAAAGCAAATAGATGCAAGACCCAACTAAATTAAAAGTGTCGATGAATTGTGTGCAGTTCCTTGAATCGTCTAGCCAAAATCTGTGCGTCGCATGCGGACCGCTTTCGATTGAACCAAAGCCGTTGTCCGGGCGCAGTTTCAAATTGACTATCAAACTTCTCCCTTTCCTACTCCCACATCTGCCGCCAACTGTGTTGCCGCAGGCCGAGCGTGAGTGCAACGGCACAGTGCGCTTCCTAAACGGTCAAAAACACCCTTCCCCCACAGGAAAAAAAATTTGAATGGAACTGAACTTAACTTCAAAAAAGCCTTTATCAGATAGACAAGTTGTTATAAATTTTGTTAATGTTAAAAAAAAAATTCATCTCCATCCTTTTTCAGTATATGACAAACGCAATAATAATTCAAAAATGTTTGAGTTCTTCTTATTAAATGTATATCTTAAAAAGGAATTTGAAAAAAAATGTAGAGATAGTTATTATTTTTTCTGTAATCATTAATTGCTTCCAGTACTATTAAAAATATATTTCACCACGAAAATAAACGATGAAAGAAAACTGAAATACTGAAATAACACTGAAAATATCGCAAATTTAATGTCACTCTAATTTCGTTAAACTGGCACCGTTTTACTGCGTGTAGTGTTGGAAATACCTATTTTTAAATCCCAAAATGACTACTGATTTCGACTCGTTTCGGGCCCACTGTGCGCGTCGGCGGCGATCGCCGCGTCCGGCCGCGGCGTGGCCGCCGGCGCGGGAGCGCGTAAGATTGAATTCGTGGCTGCCGCCGGCCTTGCATTATTCATCGGGGCGCGACCCGCCGCCGCCCCCGCCGCCGCCCCCGCCGCCGCCCCGCCGCCGCCCCGCCGCCTGCCCCCGCCGCCGCCCCCGCCGGCCCCCCGCCGCGCCCCCGGGCCGCCGCCCGCGTCCGCGGTTGCATCGCGACGGCATCTAATCTTGCCGGCTCGCATCTCGACGGCGCAGCGCGTGTAATGGGCGCCCTCGGGCACGGCAGTGACGCGGGAAGCCACGGGAGAGAGACGTCCGGCGGCGCAATGAAAACTATCTGTACTGAGGAAAATACCAGTGAGCTATCTGTAATGGTGGCTAAGACAGGAAAATAGCCAACGAGGCTGGATTCTTGCGGCAGCTATGGACCGGGGTTCACACCGGGTATTCGTGGGCCCTTCCTCGCCTCACCCGGTCTACCATGTCCCCTTCCTACTTCACCCCTTCTAACCCTACCCCTTCCTCCCCTCCCCTTTCCCCTTCTTTCCTCCGCCTTCCTCTTACCTCCCCTTCACTTTCCTCCCCCTTCGTCCCTCTTCCCTTCCTTCCCACACCCTTCTCCCCTCCCTTACCATCACCTCCCCTCTTTCCTGTTCTCACCCTTCCTCCCTTCTCCGGTTAGGTCATTTCGTTGTATATTCAATTTGTATTTTTCTCTAAACCGGTGAAATTCCAATTACCCTATTATAAACTCCACGGACGTCTTACAAATACATAATTCAGAGGTATAACGCTTTGTAATTATGTTTATTTTCATATCTCTACTTCCTCCTCTGTGGAAAAGAGAAAAATGAAATCATATTCTTGGCTCTCCGGAGCGCTGTTCCCATACATTCATTCTGCGTCTTACTTAAGAACAAAAATAGCACTGCAAACCATGTACCTTCCTCACGGAAGTCCCATCTTCAGTTCAAAGACAAGATGAGTGTTTAGTTAATCTGCGTGGTCAGCCTAGAAAACAATTCAATTCACGTGGTAGGCGAAGGCTATCGTTAAAGAAAATGGAGATAACTTCCACCTCGCCTTTGCACCGGGGCGGTGGGCGCCGCGGCAAGGCCGCCGTGACCGCCTCTCTCGCCTCGAGGCGCGCGTGTTTGCTGCTATGGATGCGCTCGAGGGCTCGTAAAACAGGCGCGTGCCGCATTGCCGCCACCAGGGCACCAGCGGCCCGCCACGCACCCGCTAATCTCATCTCTGAGCAGAAGGCAACCGAGTGACCTGAATTTTTACGATTCATTGTCTCCGTTTTGGAAGTCATTAGTCTCGTTCCACTGTTTCATTTAGGTACTTTTTGATCCTTCCAAGGACCGCGTAAGTTAACGAGCTATAAGAATTTCATTCAGTCTGATTCCAAAGATGGATGATCAACATACAACACCCCAATATTGTTTTTCTTCATTTAAAAGATGTTTAAGTTAGAGGTTTCTGTTTCTATCGTCCAATTCGTTTCCGCAATCGTATTTCCAAAATATTCAAGTAATATTTATTTTTCATAATCGTTATTATTGTATAATATCACACCATTACAGTAATTTACCATTGCAAAATTAAAAGTATAAAACTTACAATGTGATTTTAAATTGCTTTCACTTTTTTCTAGTAATATACATTTATTTTCTGTTTTATAATATGAAAATTTTTGGATTAATTTCATTACGTCAAAGTTGTTCCAAATTGCCTTGTTGATGCAAGTTTGGTACTTGAAAGCTACGATGATGAGTGGATATGTTATGTATGTTCTCCTTCGCGGTTCCTTTGATAATCTATTTCAGTGTTTTGTGTGTTCGAGTGGAGTACATTGCAATCGTTATTTATATGACTCGTGTATGTATGATTGACAAGATTTCCTCCGAAATCGTCCAGTCCTACAAATGTCTCATTACATTAGTTCGAAAACTGTCCGCTCTAGGACAAACAGAGTGCCTCTAATTCCTAATTGACTTCAAGAGCATTTCGCAATCAAACTAACATCATAGTGCTGGATGTGAATTGTCCCGCAAGTAGTATGGCCTTCTGCCAAAAGCAAAATTCTGTCGCGCGTCTTCCGCTACTCCCGTCTGTCTGGGCAAGCCGAACACAGTCATAAACGTTTCCTGCCTTCAATGAAATGCTTTGATTATTCAGCGCTATCATACCCTTTCCGCCATGCGGTTTTAATGACCGATACAAAAATCACGTTAATATTACAGGGGATCTTCCCGCCGCTTTTGTTGCCTGACTGTCTGATTTCCGTTATTGTTCGAGTCAAAACTTATACAACTGATCTTCATTTCCAATTCTGCACCAATACCCTTTTGTTTCTTGCGTCCCAATATGTTCCTCCTATTTCACAATCTTAGTTACCACTTTTGTTTTTTTTCGGGAACTATATAAAATTCTTGTCCCTGCCAAAAGCTTAGCCCCTCTATTGCTCATACTAAATTATTTTTAGTCACATGCATCACTAAAAACTTCGCATCTTTCGGCTTCAAAGAATCCACAAACAATTCAATTCACATCGGCTCCTCAGTATTCTGGTCATCCAAATCTGTTGTACCAGCACTACACAAAACTCTGCAACTCTCGTAATCTAACATTGCTTTATCGCAAACAGGTTTCCTCTTAATTATTCCTGCATGCCTCATCTTCCTGCTCAAAGGCGAGGGTACTGCTGCTGCTCCTCCAGCGGCTGCAACGCGCCTTACCCGAGTTGCGAGTGACCGCCGCGAACTGCCGCCCTGGTGTGCGAGCTCGCAATTAGCCTCCGGGCCTGGCTCCGCAGGCAGGCGGCCCAGTCTGCTCGTTCACACACGCCCCGCACCCACGCTTTCCGGTTGCCGGTCGCCGCCTCGCTCACCTCGCCGCCTTTACATTCCGCCTGCCGTTCATCACCGGCCCTGCCACCCCTGCCGCCAAGCCGCCCTCCGCCCCGCACACCGCTCCTCGGGTGTCCCACGCCTGCTGCCCCACCGTCCTGTTTCCCCGGGACCCGTACTCCCCGCCTCCCTGTACTCCCTGTCTCACTTACTCCCCGTCTTCCCTTACTCCCCGTCTGCCTTACTCCCGTCTCACCTTACTCCCGTCTCCCTTACTCCCCGCCCTCCCTTACTCCCGTCTCCCTTACTCCCGTCTCCTTACTCCCCGTCTCCCCTTACTCCCCGTTCCCTTACTCCCCGTCTCCCTTATTTCCCCGTCCCCTTACTTCCCTTACCTATCCCCTCCTTCCTCCCTTACTCCCCCCTCCCTTACTCCCCGCCTCCCTTACTCTCCCCGCCTCCCTTACTCCCCGCCTCCCTTATCCCGCCTCCCCTCCCCCCTTCCCTTACTCCCCGCCTCCCTACCCCCGCCCTACTCCCGTCTCCCTTACTCCCGTCTCTGTCTCCCTACTTACTTCCCGTCTCCCTTTACTCCCTTCTCCCTTACTCGCCCGCCTCCCTTACTCCCCGTCTCCCTTACTCCCCGTCTCCCTGTAACTTCCCGTTTCCTTACTCCCCGCTCGCCCTTACTCCCGTCTCCCTTACTTCCCGTTTCCCTTACTCCCCCGCCTCCCTTACGCTACCTTACCCGGCTCCCTTACTCCCCGCCCCTTACCCCCGCGCTCCCTACTCCCGCTCCCTTACTCCCGTCTCCCTTTACTCCGCCTTTACTCCCCGCCTCCCTTACTCCCCGCTCCCTTACTCCCGCCTCCCTTACTCCCCGTCTCCCGTTACTCCCCGTCTCCCTTACTTCCCGTCTCCCTTACTCCCCGCTCCCTCTTACTCCCCGCCTCCCTTACTCCCCGTCTCCTTACTCCCCGCCTCCCTTACTCCCCGCTCCCTACTCCCCGCCTCCTTACTCCCGCCTCCCTTAACTCCCGGCCTCCTTACTCCCGCCTCTCCTTACTCCCCGCCTCCTTTACTCCCCGGCCTCCCTTAACTCCCCGCCTCCCTTTATTCCCGCGCCCTTCTGCCCCTTCGCCCGTCTCCCTACACCCCACTCCTGCTATTTCCACCGCCGCGCCCGCCCCGCCCCTTTCTGCCCCGCCCCCTGCCGCAAATCGCCCCCGACCAACTTCGTCCACCTCGGCTGCTCCATTGCGTTCCCCGGCCACGTATGCCCCCGCCCCCACCTCCGCGCCCTCGCTCCCCTCTTCCCTCCACCAGCGCTCCTAAACTCGCCGCTGTCTGTCTCCGTCTGCTTCCACCAATCGGCTCTCCTTATCAAATCCACCGCCGCCGCGCCTCATCGCGCCCTCTTTCTCCCATCCGTCCTCACTCTTCTTTCCTTCCCTCGATCTCCGTGGGCACCCGCGTCCCCGCCCCGCTCCGGCCGTTTGTGCTTCGCGCGCGCCTCTCGTTCGCCATCCACCCGCGCGCTCGCCCGGGGCGTGCCAGGCCGGCCCAGCGCCGCCGCCAGTTGCAGCGCATACCATTTACCCGGGCTAATCGCCGCCCACAGGTCCTCGGCAGCGCTGCCCCTGGCGGGCGACGGAGGCCCGGATTACGTTCCTGTGTGAGGGGGGTCGTGAAATCTGTAAAAGCTTAATTTCTCGTGTTTGCCGCGTGCACAAACTAACAGGCTTAGAGTTAGTGGGCGGAAATCTACTTCTGGCGGGCACGGTTTCAACTTTCCACGTCGTCGGGCCAACGTGGTTCAATGTCTTTTTTTGATGAATGAAACTCATAAGAAATTAAACACGCATAATACTGAGACCACTTACCGCTCATTCTGCCAGAGGACAGAAAAAAGAGTTCCGCTTTAAATTGACCCGTGAATCTCATTTCGTTAACACTGACATTTTCAAAAAATTGCAAATCCTATTCCCCTCCTAGTCCTTTCGAACGAAGCCGTTAATATTCAACCTCCTAACTTATGCGTTTACTCGACGTTGATGTGTGGACGATTCCAGTAAGGCCTTGCGAAAATACCTTTTGTCGAATTAATGAGCTTATACGATTTGTAATCTGGTTGATATTAGATGACATGTATTTCTTTGAAACCAATCTGAATTTTTGAAATAAGTTAGAAATTGACGGTATTTGCCGATGTAATGAGTTTTTTCTTTATAGTCTGAAAATGGAATTAGATAAATAGGCCGTTAATATGAATACAACAATTATAGCTATTTCCGTTAGAAATGAAATCTGTATTTTGAATAACTTTCATTGCTGTGGTGTAATCCATCCCATAATGCATACCTTATAAAACAAATCTTAAGATATTAATAGCTTATCGGAAAGTTCCTTTTATATATATTATAGCAATTGTTAACTTTTGCAATGCTTACATTTTTGATTATGCAAAATCCAAATACAGCTGAAATGCGCAGTTCTTGAGTTCGTTTAGATTGTATGAAGAATATGAATTTTAAGAAATGCGTCTGAACACGTTTACGAGCTAGCTTGACCATAGGTTGACACAAAAGAACTGGGACGCAACGTAAGAAAGACAGAACGACAAACAGACAGCGTTTTGCCTATCGATTTTCGTTATCAAGGCTCCAAAATACAGATTGCGACTTACACGTGTATATGATAATTTAAACTTATAGTATGAGATAGCTTTTTTATCTTACAGACCCGGGCAAGCACGGTTTTCCTGTCAAAAAAAAGTTTGGGCGTTTTCTAAGCTCGATACCAATACTCTTTAAAACAAGTTTTTTAATAAACTACTTAAACATCTCATCGATCTTCATATTTACAAATCCAATTAAAATAAGAAATTGTAATCCTGTCTTGAATTATGAGTTAACTTTGCACAAATTATTTATATAATAAATTTAACTTTTTTTATTTCGGAAGTAAATAAACTTAATCCGGACCGGATGGCCCAGGGCCTACAGCGTTTCCTAGACGCAGCGTTGGTCTTAAGGGTCGCGGTTCGAGTCTTGGCATGGATCTGGTTGTTGTCCCTTGTCCCTCATCTGTTCGGAGATGTCTCGCTTTTCGTCTGACCCCAGATCCGAATAGCCAAGTGTGTTGTGTTCTATGTATGGTCGAAGCGCTGAGGTAACCGATTGACGCTGTATAAAAGCCCTAAGAAGAAAGAAGTAACTAATTAAAAAACTGACTAACTTTATAATAAGTACACGCATTTATTCTTCTACCTCCCACCAATGAAAGAAAATTGTTTCATTTGTTATAAATTTAGAAAATTTTTTTCATTATTACAATTCATCATACAAAACACGTCATTTCAAACGAGGCCTTCCAATAGTGACTCATTGTGCGATAATCGCGAAGAGCATTTTTTTATTAAATTAATACCAGTATGAGGATGTATTAGCAAATGATATAAAAATATAATATATATATATATTACTGTTGAATATATTGTTAAAGTTATTATTTAATATTGTAAAGTTGTATTTAAAGTAGTCCTAATGACCAACTATTGTTGATGTCCGTCTATAATAAACTTTTCAAAAAATGTTAAAATGTCATGATCTTTCAGTGAATCTAACGTGCGATGCCTGCACCAGTTTCCATGTACTGGGAGTCTCAGAAAATATTCTCAGAAAAAGCATGAGTGAAGTACAATAAAAGAAATTATGGCTGTGGGATTAAGCTTCGTGGTTTATATGTCTGGAGTTGTTGGTATCAGAACCCGGCAGAGATGTTAATAACAATATTTTTTTTCAAGAAAGCTTTGGCGAAAAAGTTCTTATTAGTTGTTCTAACCTTCTTATATTGCAATACTCGTATTTTCTTTTATGTTTATACTCCTGATGGGTTTATACCAACTACTTTCAGAAGGTCAGTTCGTTGACACTGGGAACTAAATTAAATTGGTTCATTTCAAACTTCAAGAATACATATTGAATACAAATATATGTGTACGTTGTCGACAAAGGGTCAATTATGTTCCATTTTCCTTTATCACTTGAAACACAAATATACGTCTTGTTTTTCATAGCAATATATGACAATTTCCATACTCTACAGAAGTTCAAACGAATAGTATTCACCGGACGAATACGTGGTTGGTAACACAAGTCACGTTCCGTAGAAATACGGAACACCAATTAATGATTGTCAAACAAGACAATATTAGGTTTAGTTAAATCAAATTAAAATGCCATACGAAGAGACTTAATAATTGATGATAAAAGAAAATATTTTTATAAAATCAGAAGAACATATTATTTGGTTTAAAAATTTGATATTTGTATTCGCAAATACATTTTATTTGAAACTCATGTGTGTGCAACACAGCTCATACTTTCCTTCTCATTTTATTTGTGTAACGGATACGCAATATATTAGCACATTGAGCTTGCCAAAGTGTTTCCCACAAGCATTAGTTTTTTTCGTTGAGGTCTAGCTGAGGTTCTTGAAAGTATACTTATTTATTCAAATTATATTCAATACCTTATCCTTACATCAGTTCCACAGCAAAATCCGAACTTCCGACGCTTCTTTAAATTTTTTTGTTGCAATTTTCGAAAATATTGAGTTATATATTAAAGTGGGATGCAATCATTTTTAAAAATCTTTCTTACTTCTATCTGAGAAAAAAAAATTTGAAAAAAATTTAACAGTTACTTGAGAATTTTTTTATAAATAATTCATTACTTCAGGTAAAATTTACTCGTTTAAAAGATGTACATGCCCTTATATAAAGATTGAGTATTATAGAACGATTTTCTCCTAAATGAAATTCTTCTATCGATTAGTATTTGTTAACTTTAGCATATGTTACGTTTTGCAACTTTTTGAAAAATACGATAATGTCGTCCAATGGGGACCATGCCATTTTCCCATTTGCTCCTTTCAGTTTTCTGGAAAAAAAAAAATTTGGAATAGTTTGAGAAAAATGTTTACAAAATTGTCTGTACACGCAAAATTACGTTTAAAAACTCATATTGAGAAAACATATATACATTTGAATTATTAAAATTCTATTTGAACAATTTAGATTAAATTAAAAAATCGCATCATTTAATATTGTAGGGTTAGGAAGGACGTCGCCATGGCATTTCTATTTCGTCAGATCGAATCGGTTATTATAATTTCTGGAGAAAATCATTCTTGAACTGTTTTGACTCTTAATTGTGACCACTGCCAAGACGGACAGATGTTTGCTGTCAACCAATTTTATCAATGCGATTGATTCCATAAAACGTGGATTATGACTACATATTATTGTACAAGGATTCATTCTATTATAGGCAACTATACCTATTACCTACTTTTCCCTATGAGCAGGCCCCCACACATACAAGTTATTCAGAAGTACAATCGCCGATGTTTGAGGCGCATGCAATTACACTCACTTCTCTACAGTAATGTACGTAGACTGTGCGAGAATAATAAAACTTGAAGTTGATTGTGAATATTCAAAAAACGTCGAGGAACTTCATGATCAGTACCAATTCAATTAAAAGTAATTGTATATACACAGATTTTTTTTCACGCATTACGAGCTTATAGTAAAGAGTGCCCAATATTACAATATACAAATGGACCTGGAAAAGTGATTTTTTTTTACTGGTTTTATTGCTTTGTTATTGCCTTCGATACGAAGCATCGATATTCACTGCCATAACGAGGTCGTGGCTGATGAATAATTATGAAAACAATCGAGTTGCGACATGTTTTCATCGGGGATATAAAGAGGAAAAGTTAAAGAATTGTGAGAGATAATCTTGAAATACTACGAGTCAAGGCAACAGTTTATTATTAATATAAGTGTTTTTTTTTTTCCTAATAGGGCCAACTCGATCCAGTTCATCATGCATCAGAATGTGCAAGTTACTTTCTGAGAGACGGGGTTAGCAGAATTCGCGCTTTTATCCTCAAGTTTGTTATATGTGGGATGATGGATGTGTGAGGATTGAAAATTGACACCATACACATAAGACCTTCACAATAACAACTAGCCCGAGCGGACTAACCCGCGGCCTTCTTCCGACGAACGACTACAGCGGGTGCTAACTGCCTATCGTTCGCGAGCCATCTTGCCCGCTAATTAAGTAAATATGAATATATTTGAATTTAAATAAAATAATAATATATATATGTTATCAATGGCGTTGACTGTTCTAATGATCCTTGGGCGACAATAAAAAGCCCTGGGTAAAAAATGTTCGGGAGTTTTGGTTTCCACGCCGATTCCTAGAACACCTTATAAAAAAGCCCTCGGGGTACATAAATAACCCTTTCAAGCATCATATGCATCTTAAAATCATCTATGAGGAGGTATCCTTTCCCGCATTTTCCCACTTCTGCCGCAAGGCAACCCCGGTCCTTATTTGTATAGTTTGAGACGTCTTCAAACCTTTCCAACTTGCCATAGGCCGAAAATTTCCCGCATTTTTTCTATTTAAACGTAATTTAGGATGGACTGTGTAAAGATTGAATGTGCTTGATACGCGCTAAAGGGAAGATTTAAAACATATTTGTCAATAATTTGGCGGAACATGTCACGCTTAAATGTTACGGAATAATGGAACAAACCCTTGCGACACCGGGAGCCAACGGGTAGCGAGGAGAGGCCGTGTTGACGCGGAGCTGTTTGCGGAAAAGGAGTGTTAGGAGGGGTTCGAAAAAAAACGATGCTTTACTAACTTATTGTCTACCAACACAGGTGAATATTTTCCAAGTAATGGCACCCGATTACCTTTCCCGTTTTTAATTGCTCTATTTAGACTAGACATATTATCAATTATTAGAAACGCTGAATATATTTGAATGCTTAAAAAAATTTAATGTTTTTCATATGTCTGCATTTACAGTTTAGTCATAATCCAGGGTTCGTTTCAGGCTCAGGGCCTGTTTCCGATTTATGAGATTAAATAGTTCTGTCTCATCATAAAGGATATATTTTGATCCTTCTCCCAAAAAATTTTGTCTCTGGAAATCCGCCCCTGGCAATTATAGTTATTTACTTCCGTTAGTTATTGACAGTTTTTGTCTCCGGGAAGGAGTGTTGAATCTTTTCCCGCTGTAAAGAGGCTTTATTTCTTCGAACATTACTGGACTACATTTAAAAATACTTAACATTGTCTTTCCAAAATTGGAATATATTCAGTTTGGCGAAATTACCCCAAAAAAAAATATTTTAAGAAAAAGTTTGCCATTTCTTTACCCACAAGGTTAGCCGAAAATTTGTGCAATTAATGCAAATTATACCGTATTGGCCTCACTTGAACCAGAAGGGGGACGGAGGCTTGCACTGAGAGACGGTAAAAACCCAAATGTCGGTTCGTGAAGGCCTGGTAAGAAGGCGCGTTCAATGTTCGATGGGATTCAATTGTCAGACGTGCAGGCCAGTATTCTCTCTCTCCTATCCCTGCCCCCTATCCCTGCCCCTTATCCCTGCCCCCTGTATCCCTGCTCCGTCATCCCTGCCGCCACCGCCTCCGCGTTCATATCGCTTCCCTCTGCCTCCGCCACCTCCTCCTCCTCCGCTGCCAGAGTCGCAGCGCATGTACAAACAAGGAACCACGCTAGTTTCACTTAGCGGGACGCTTCTTTTGCCGGCTGCCCTTTCCTGACCGGCCGCTGAGACTGCCTATTTGTAAGAGGCCGGCGGCGGGTTTTGTTTAGAATACAACCGGGTTTGTACAAGACGCCGAGGAAGTCATAAACTCTAGGTAGGCGCATGTCTTCTAGAGGCACCGAGAGAAAGAATAGCCACCACCCGTTTGCCCATTTTTGGAAGAAAGCCGTTTCTTGAGCGCCGATTCATCGCCATACAACCCAGTTGCCATGTTTTTTTTTACTAATTTCTTTAGTTTATTTGGCTCCTTATATAGTATTTGTACAAAACTCTATTTGTTAATATTTTTCAGTACTCTGTTGATTTTCCTGCTCGAGTTTCTTTTTCTCCCCTCTTCGTCTCATACCTTTAATATAGTGTTATTGCATCTAATCATAAGCTCTTGATTCATGTCAGATATCAATCCTTAATGTATTACACAAAATATTAGATTTTTAATGTAAAACACCACTACTTTCACCTCTATTTGTCTATTTTCACGTAGATTTCAGGAAGTAGTAATTATTTTTAAATAATTTAATATCTTTTCTAACATCGTATTATTATCATATACATGTCAGTAACAAGTGAATCTATTCCAGAAAGTAATATCAGTAGATCTTTGAAGTTATTAAAGTAACACGCATGACTAAACATTGGTTTTCAGTTTCAGTTTTCTCGTTTCGGTGTTTTTTCTCGCTCTACGACGCGACGCTATCTGCGTTGCTGTGGAACTTCCATAGAATCAGAGGAACGCCGCCGCAAAGTAATGTCTTGTGAGCAAATTGCATAGTCTTGTCTCCATAAAAGCAATGTTGCCTCTCGAATGACGAGATTCGTAGAATGCTTTTCGTGCTTTGGAATTCTTTCCCAAAAGTGGAATTCCCCAGCAGCTTTTGACGCGACACTCATGACGATCAGTGAAGCAAGGCTTAGGTTTTCGTATCACGTCTCTTGTGTTGCACAAGCGGCTCCTCTGAAACGCAATGCTTTTAGCGAGAAAAACCGTGTTTGCTGCGCGTTATGATAGCATCTGGACTGGCGAATAGTGTGGTCTTTCGTAATATTTGTTTAATGACGCTTGGAGATGTGGATGTACTTATCATAATTATTCCTTGACATATTATGGATGAATAGAATGTGATTCAAACCTTGCAGTCTTTATTTCTCTTAATTAACATTACAGCAACTGAAGGGAGATTATTAAAATTGTCATAATTTAATTGGGTGTATACCATATTAAAAGTTCAAGTTTGTCTCTTCTGGAACATTTCAATCCTATTTAGATAATGGCTTGTTTCAGAAGTGAATCTATATTTTTTACCAGTTCACTAATAGCGAATCAAAAGTATTTCTTATATGAACGCCTGCTTTTCTTAAATTTATTACTTCGTTTTCTGTTTTACACTATATCCCCATTCTCTTCCCATCAAATTATTGTCTTATTGAAATGTGAAGCAAATAGATGCAAGACCCAACTAAATTAAAGGTCGAGTGAATTGTGTGCAGTCCTTTGATCGTCTAGCCAAAATCTGTGTCGCATGCGACCGCTTTCGGAATTGAACCAAAGCCGTTGTCCGGCGCGTCCTTCAAATTGAGCTATCAAACTTCTCCTTTCCTACTCCCACATCTGCGCCCAACTGTGGTGCCGCAGGCCGAGCGTGAGGCAACGCACAGTGGTTCCTAACGGGTCAAAACACCTTCACAGGAAAATTGAATGAACTAACTTAACTTCAAAAAAAGCCTTTATCAGATAGAGCAGTTGTTAATAAAATTTGTTAATGTTAATAAAAAATTCATCTCCATTCCTTTTCAGTATATGACAACGCAATAATAATCCAAAATGTTTGGTTCTCTTATTAAATGTATTATCTTAAAAAGGAATTGAAAAAAAATGTAAGATAGTTATTATTTGTTTGTAAATTCAGTTAATGCTTCCAGTACTATTAAAAATATTTCACCACGAAAATAAACGATGAAAGGAAACTGAAATACTGAAATACACATGAAAATATCGCATTAATTTAATGTCACTTAATTTTCGTTTAAACTGGCACACGTTTTACTGCGTGTATGTGTTGAAATACCTATTTTTAAATCCCAAAATGACTACTGATTTCGACCTCGTTTCGGCCCACTGTGCGGCGTCGGCGGCGATCGCCGCGTCCGGCCGCGGCGTGGCCCGGCCGGCGGCGGGAGCGCGTAGATTGAATTCGTGGCTGGCCGCCGGCCTTGCATTATTCATGGGGCGCGACCCGCCGCCGCCCCGAAACATTTTTTACCTCTTTAACTTGTTAATAATGTACAAAACTGGAAGCACTGTGTGAAATGTTAGTGTTCAGATACATTTGAAATTAAGCTTGTCAATTCCATGCTTGTTGTTTGTAATAATGGTTGTATTTCCAGACGTTAATTTGCCATTCTAATTGTCTAATAAGCAAGGTATGTTTGTAGTTACCTCGAATTGTAAAATGACGACCTTTTCTCCTCTCCGAGAACCGTTCCCGTGGTCCGTGTTGGGAGGAAAGCACGTTCTTTGAAGTGCCACGTGTACGCGTGGCGTGGCGCTTGGGGGGACCGCGCAAGCTTCAAGATGGGTCCCTCTCCATCCGATTACTCTCGGCTCACGCATCTGGCGCATTTTTGTCCTGGCCCCACGTCAGCCCTACCGCCCACCTGCCTTCTCTCCTCCACCGCCGCCGCCGCGCCGCCGCCGCCGCCGCCCCTACATCTCCGCCCGATCATCGGCCTTCACCACTGCTGCAGCCAACCGCCGCCGTCCTCGCCGGCTCCGTTTCCCGCCGTCGCCGTCCCCCGCAGCCGTCGGCACGACGCCCCTTCAGCGCCATTCCATGCCGCCACCCGATCACCGCTGCCCCCGTCATCCACTGCCCGTCTCATTCTTATTGCCCCTATCCCTGGCGCCACCATCTCTGACTTATGCCATTCCTGCCACCGCCTCCCTGACGACCCCATCCCGGGCGCCCCCAATCCTGGCCCCCCATCCCTGGCGCCCCTATCCCTGCCCCTATCCCTGCGCCCATTCCTGCCGCCCTTTCCTGCCGCCACCTATCACTGCCAACCCTAGTCCTTGCCCCATATCCTGCCTCTATCCCTACCCCCTACCTCTTCCACTCTATCCTCTTCCCCCTATCCCTGCCCCCTATCCATGTCCCCTATGCCTTGCCGCCACCTATCCTGCCCCATCCTGCCTCTATCCCTGTCCTCTATCCCTGCCCTAAATCCTCTGCCCCCTAACCCTGCCCCGCCTATATCCCTGTCCCCTATCCCTGTTCCCCTGTCCCCGTTATCCCTGCCCCTATCCTGCCCCCTACCCCTGCCCCTATCCCTGCCCCTGTTCCCCTATCCCTGCCCTATCCCTGCCCCTACCCCTGCCCCTATCCCTGCCCCCTGTCCCTATTCCCTGTCCCTAGTCCCCTGCCCCCCTTATCCTCCCTTATCCTGACCCCCCTATCCATGCCCCCTACCCCTGCCCCTATTCCCTGCCCCCTATCTCTGACCCCACTGTCCCCATATCCCCTGCCCCTATCCCTGCCCCTACCCCTCCCCTACCCCTGCCATTATCTTCCGCTTTCTAGCCCTGTCCCCTATCCTGCCCCATCCCTGTCCCCTACCCTGGCCTCCCTGCCCTATCCTTGCCCCTATCCCGGTCCCCTCCTGTCCCCTGTCCCCTATCCCTGCCCGCCCCTATCCCTGCCCCTTACCCTGCCTCCTACCTGTCCCCTATCCTGCCCCCTATCCCTGACCCCATCCCTGACCCCTATCTCCGTGCCCCTTATCCCTGCCCCCTGTGATCCCTGCTCCGTCATCCCTTGCCGCACCGGCCTTCCGCGTTCAATCGCTTCCCTCATGCCTCCGCCACCTCCTCCTCTCCCGCGCCAGAGTCGCCAGCGCATGATAAAACAAGGAACCACCTAGTTTCACTCTAGCGGGACGCTTCTTTTGCGGCTGCCCTTTCAATGACCGCCGCTGGAGGGACTGCCTATTTGTAAGGCCGGCGGCGGTTTTTTTTAGAAACACGGGTTTGTTACAAAGACGCAAGGAAAAGTCATAAACTCTAGTAGGCGCAATGTCTCTAGAGCCAACCGAGAGAAAGAATACGCCACCACCCGTTTGCCCATTTTTGGAAAAAAGCCGTTTCTGAGCGCCGATTCAATCGCAACAACAACAGTCTCATGTTTTTTTTACTAATTTCTTTAGTTTATTTGGCTCCCTTATATAGTATTTGTACAAAAAACTCTATTTTTAATATTTGTTCATGTACTCTGTAATTTTCCTGCTCGGAGTTTCTTTATCTCCCGCTCTTCGTTCATTTACCTTTAATTATAGTGTTATGCATCTAATCATGAAGCTCTTGATTTCATTGTCAGATATTCAATCCTAATGTATTTACACAAAATATTAGATTTTTAATGCTAAAAACACCGACTACTTTCACCTCTATTTGTAATTTTCACGTAGATTCAGAAGTTAGTAATTATTTTTAAATAATCTTAATATCTTTTCTAACAATCCGTATATTTATCATATACATGTCAGTAACAGTGAATCATTTCCAGAAAGTAATATCAGTAGATCTTTAGAAGTTATTAAAGTAACACGCAGACTTAAACCATTGGTTCGGTTTCATTTTTCTCGTTTCGTTTTTTTCTCGCTCTTACGACCGCGACGCTATTGCCGTTTGCTGTGGAAACTCCATAGAATCAGCAGGAACGGCCGCGCAAAGTAATGTCTTGTGAGCAAATGCAAGTCTTGTCTCCTAAAAGGCAATGTTGCTCTCGATATGACGAGATTCGTTAGAATGGCTTTTCGTGCTTTGAATTCTTTCCCAAAGTGGATCCCCAGAGCTTTGACGCGGGGACACTTCATTGAACGATCATGAAAGCAAGGCTAGTTTTCGTATCACGTCTCTTGGTTGCACAAGCGGCTCCTCTTGAAACGCAATGCTTTAACGAGAAAAACGCTGTTTGCTGCGCGTTTATGATAGCATCTGAACTGGCGAATTAGGTGGTCTTTCTAATATTTTTTAATGACGCTTTGGTAATGGGATGTACTTACATTAATTATTCCTTGACATATTAATGGATGAATAGAATGTGAATTCAAACCTTTTGCAGTCTTATTTCTCTTAATTAAACCTTACAGCAACTGAAGGGAGATTATTAAATTGTCATAATTTAATTGCGGTGTATACCATATTAAAAGTTCAAGTTTGTCTCTTCTGCGAAACATTCAATCCTTATTAGATAATGGCTTGTTTCAGAAGTGATCTATATTTTTACCAGTTCACTAATAGCGAATTCAAAAGTATTCTTATGAACGGCCGCTTTCTTAAAATTTATTACTATCGGTTTTCTGTTGTACACTATATCCCCCATTCTCTTCCCATAAATTATAGTCTTGATTGAATGTGAAAGCAAATAATTGCAAGACCCAACTAAATTTAAAATGTCGAGTGAATTGTGTGCATGTCCTTGAATCGTCTAGCCAAAATCTTTGCCGTCGCATGGCGACCGCTTTCGGAATTGAACCAAAGCCGTTGTCCGGCGCGTCTTCAAATTGGAGCTATCCAAACTCTCCCTTTCCTACTCCCACATCTGCGGCCAACTGTGTGCCGCAGGCGAGCGTGGCAACGCACTCATGCGCTTCCTAACGGTCAAAACACCTTCCCACAGGAAAAATTGAATGGAACTGACTTAACTTCAAACAAAGCCTTTATCAGAATAGAGCAAGTTGTTAAAAATTTTGTTAATGTTAAAAAAAAAATTCATTCTCATTCCTTTTTCAGTATATGACAACGCAATAATAATCAAAATGTTTGGTTCTTCTTATTAAATGTATTAGCTTAAAAAGAAATTGAAAAAAATGTAGAGATAGTTATTATTTGTTCTGTAATTCGTTAATGCTTCAGTACTATTAAAATATATTTTCACCACGAAAAATAAAGATGAAAGGAAAACTGAAATACTGAAATTACACTGAAAATATCGCATTAATTAATGTCACTTAATTGTCGTTAAACTGGCCACCGTATTTACTGCGTGTAGTGTTGGAAATACCTATTTTTAAATCCCAAAATACTACTGATTTCGACCTCGTTTCGGGCCCACTGTGCCGCGTCCCGGCGATCGCCGTGTCCGGCGCGGCGTGGCCGCGGCGGCGGCGGAGCGCGTAAGATTGAATTCTGGCGGCCGCGCGGCCTGCATTATTATCATGGGGCCGACCGCCCGCCGCCCCCCCGCCGCCCCCCGCCGCCGCCCCGCCGCCGCCCCCGCCGCCTGCCCCCCCGCCGCCCCCGCCGCCGCCCCGCCGCGCCCCCGGCCGCCCCCGCTGCCGCGGTTGCATCGCGACGCAGCTAATCTTGCCGCTCGCATCTCGACGGCGC
>BOPP01000085.1:3978149-4032780 GCA_017312745.1 Gryllus bimaculatus | reverse complement strand
CCCGCCGCCCCCGCCGCCGCCCCCGCCGCCGCCCCGCCGCCTGCCCCCGCCGCCCGCCCCCCCGCCGCCCCCGCGCGCCCCCGCCGGCGCCGCCCCCGCCCGCGGTTGCATCGCGACGCGCTTAATCTTGCGCTCGCCATCTCGACGGCGCAGCGCGTGTAATGGGCCCCTCGGGCACCAGTGCGCGGGAAGCACACGGGAGAGAGACGTCGGCGCGCGCAACTGAAAACTATCTTGTACTGGAGGAAAATAACCAGTGAGCATCTGTAATGCGGTGGCTAAGACAGGAAATAGCCCAACGAGCTGGATTCTGGGCAGCATGGACCGGGGTCACCCGGGTATTCGTGGGCCCCTTCCTCGCCTCACCCGTCTACCATGTCCCCTTCCTACTCTCCCCCTTCTAACCCTACCCCTTCCTCCCCGTCCCCTTCCCCTTCTCTTCCTCCGGCCTTCCTCTACCTTCCCCTTCACTTTCCTCCCTTCTCCCTCTTCCCTTCCTTCCCACACCCTTCCCCTACCCTTCCATCACCTCCTCTTCCTGTTCTCACCCTTCCTCCCTTCTCCGTTAGTCATTTCGTATGTATTATTCAATTTGTATTTTTCTCTAAACCGTGAAATTTCCAATATACCCATTATTAAACTCCACGGACGTCTTACAAAATACATAATTTCAGAGGTATGACAGCTTTGTAATTATGTTTATTTTCATATTCTACGTTCCTCCTCTGGAAAAGATGAAAAATGTAAATCATATTCTTGGCTCTCCGGAGGCGCCTGTCCATACATTTCATTCTGCGTCTTACTTAAAGAACAAAATGCACTGCAAACCATGATACCTTCCTCACGGAAAGGTCCCATCTTCAGTTCAAAGACAAGATGAGTGTTTAGTTAATCTGCGTGGGTCAGCTAGAAACAATCAATCACGTGTGTAGGCGAAGGAGCTTCGTTAAAAAAATGGCAGAGTAACTTCCACCTTCGCTTTGCACCGGGGCGGTGGGCGCCGCGGCAAGGCCGCCGTGACCGCCTCTCTCGCCTCGAAGGCGCGCGTGTTTGCTGCTATGGATGCGCTCGAGGGGCTCGTAAACAGGCGCGTGCCGCATTGCGCACCAGGCACACACGCGGCCCGCCACCACCCGCGTAATCTCATCTCTGAGCAGAAGGCAACCGAGTGACCTGAATTTTATTACGATTCATTGTCTCCGTTTTGGAAGTCATTAGTTCGTTCCACTGTTTCGATTTAGGTACTTTTTGATCCTTCAAGGACCGCGTAAGTTAAACAGGCTATAAGAATTTCATTCAGTCTGATTCCAAAGATGATGATAACAACAACACCCCAATATTGTTTTTTTCATTTAAAAAGATGTCGTTTAAGTTAGAGGTTCTGTTTCTATCGTCAATTCGTTTCGCAATCGTATTTTCCAAAATATTCAAGTAATATTTATTTTTCATAATTCGTATTATTGTAATAATATCACACCATTACAGTAAGTTTACCATTGCAAAATAAAAGGTATAAAACTTACAATGTATGTTAAATTGGCTTTCTTTTTTTCAAGTAAATATTACATTTTATTTTCTGTTTTATAATATGAAAATTTTTGGATTAATTCATTACGTCAAGTTGTTTCCAAATTGCCTGTGATGCAGTTTGGTACTTGAAGCTACGATGATGCAGTGGATATGTTATGTATGGTTCTCCTTCGCGGTTCCTTTTATAATCTCATTTTCAGTGTTTTGTGTGTCGAGTGGAGTACATTGCAATCGTATATTTATTGCTCTGAGTATGATTGACATAGTAGTTTCCTCCGAAATCCCAGTCCTACAAGTCCTCATGTACATTAGTTCGAAACTGTCCGCTCTAAGGACAACAGAGGCCTCTAATTCCTAATTGACTTCAAAGAGCATTTCCAATTCAACTAACATCAAGTGGCTGGATGTGAATTCCCGCAAGTGTATGGGCCTTCTGGCCAAAGCAAAATTCTGTCGCGCGCTTCTTCGCTACTCCGCGTCTGTGTGGGCAAGCGAGACACAGCTCATAAACGTTTCCTGCCTCAATGAATGCATTTGATTATTCAGGCTATCATACCCCTTTCCGCCCATTGCGGTTTTAATGACCGATACAAAAACACGTTAATATTACAGGATCTTCCCGCGCTTTTGTTGCCGACTGTTGTTTCCCTTATGTTCGAGTCAAAAGCTTATACAACTGATCTTCATTTTCCAATTTGCACAATACCTTTTGTTTCTTGCGTCCCAATATGGTTCCTCCTACTTGTCACAATCTTAGTTACTCACTTCTGTTTTTTTCGGGAACCTATATAAAATTCTTGTCCCTGCAAAAGCTTAGCCCCTCTATTGCTCATACTAAATTATTTTTAGTCACATGCATACTAAAAAAACTTCAGCATCTTTCGGCTTCAGATCCACAAACAATTCAATCACATCTGGCTCCTCAGTATTCTGTCATCAATCTTGTACCAGCACTACACAAAACTCTGCAACTCTCGTAAATCTACATTGCTTTATCGCAAGACAGGTTCCTCTTAATTATCCTGATGCCTCATCTTCCTGCTCAAAGGCGAGGGTACTCGCTGCTGTCCTCCAGCGGCTGCAACGCTGCCTACCCGAGTGCGCAGTGACCGCCGGAACTGCCGCCCTGGTGGCGACTCGCAATTAGCCTCCGGGCCTGGCTCCCGCAGCAGGCGGCCAGTCTGCTCTTCACACACGCCCCGCCACCCACGCTTTCCGGGTGCCGTTGTCGCCGCCTCGCCACCTCGCCGCCTTACATTCCGCGCTGCCGTTTCAGCACCGGCCCTGCCACCCCTGCCCCAAGCCGCCTCCGCCCCGCACACCGCTCCTCGGGTGTCCACCCTCTGCCCACCGTCCTGCTTTCCCCGGGACCCGTACTCCCCGCTCCCTACTCCCTGTTCTCCTTACTCCCGTCTTCCTTACTCCCCGTCTGCCTTACTCCCGTCTCACCTTACTCCCCGTCTCCCTTACTCCCCGCCTCCCTTACTCCCCGTCTCCCTTTACTCCCGTCTCCTTACTCCCCGTCTCCCCTTACTCCCCGTTCCTTACTCCCCGTCTCCCTTATTCCCCGCTTCTTCCCGTTACTTATCCCCCCTCTCCCTTACTCCCCCCTCCTTACTCCCCGCCTCCCTTACTTCCCCGCCTCCCTTACTCCCCGCCTCCCTTACTCCCCTCCACTCCCGCCTCCCTTACTCCCCGCCTCCCTATCCCCCCTTAACTCCCCGTCTCCCTTACTCCTCCTTCTCCTTAACTTACTTCCCGTCTCCCTTTACTCCCTGTCTCCCTTACTCCCCGCCTCCCTTACTCCCCGTCTCCCTTACTCCCCGTCTCCCTGTAACTCCCCGTTTCCTACTCCCCGTCGTCCCTTACTCCCCGTCTCCCTTACTTTCCCGTTTCCCTTACTCCCCGCCTCCTTATCCGCCTACCTCCCGCCCCTTACTCCCCGCTCCCTTACCCCCGCCTCCCTTACTCCCCGCCTCCCTTTACTCCCCGTCCTCCCTTTACCGCCCTTCCCCCGCCTCCCTTACTCCCCGCTCCCTTACTCCCCGCCTCCCTTACTCCCCGTCTCCCTTACTCCCCGTCTCCTTACTTCCCGTCTCCCTTACTCCCCGTCTCCCTTACTCCCCGCCTCCCTACTCCCCGTCTCCTTACTCCCCCCTCCCTTACTCCCGCTCCCTTACTCCCCGCCTCCTTAACTCCCGCCTCCCTTAACTCCCCGGCCTCCTTACTCCCGCCTCTCCTTACTCCCCGCCTCCCTTACTCCCCGCCTCCCTTAACTCCCCGCCTCCCTTTATTCCGCGCCCTTCGCCCCTTCGCCCGTCTCCCTACACCCACTCCTGCTTTCACCGCCGCGCCCGCCCGCCCCCTTTCTGCCCCGCCCCCTGCCCGCAAATCGCCCCCGACCACTCGTTCCACCTCCGCTGCTCCATTTGCTGTCCCCGGCCACGTATGCCCCCCGCCCCACCTCCGCCCCTCGCTCCCCTGCTTCCCTGCCACCAGGCTCCTTAAACTCGCCGCTGTCTGTCGTCGTCTGCTTCCACCATCGAGCCTCTCTTTCAAATCCACCGCCGTCCGCGCCTCATACGCCGCCCTCTTTCTCCCATCCTCCTCACTCTTCTTTCCTTCCGTCGACTCCCGTGGGCACTCCGCGTCCCCGCCCCGCTCCGGCCGTTTGCTTCGCGCGCGCCTCACGCTTTCGCACCACCCGCGCGCTCGCCCGGGGCGTGCCAGGCCGGCCAGCGCCGCCGCCAGTTGCAGCGCATACGCGATTTACCGCGGGCTAATCGCCGCCCCAGCGAGTGCCTCGGCAAGCGCTGCCCCTGGCGGCGACGGAGGCCCGGAATAGTGTCCTGTTGTGAGGGAGGGTCGTGAAATCTGTAAAGCTAATTTTCGTGTTTGCCGCTGTGCACAAACTAACAGCTTAGAGTTAGTGGGCGGAAATCTACTTCTGGCGGGCACGGTTTCAACTTTCCACGTCGTCGGGCCAACGTGGTTCAATGTCTTTTTTTGATGAATGAAACTCATAAGAAATTAAACACGCATAATACTGAGACCACTTACCGCTCATTCTGCCAGAGGACAGAAAAAAGAGTTCCGCTTTAAATTGACCCGTGAATCTCATTTCGTTAACACTGACATTTTCAAAAAATTGCAAATCCTATTCCCCTCCTAGTCCTTTCGAACGAAGCCGTTAATATTCAACCTCCTAACTTATGCGTTTACTCGACGTTGATGTGTGGACGATTCCAGTAAGGCCTTGCGAAAATACCTTTTGTCGAATTAATGAGCTTATACGATTTGTAATCTGGTTGATATTAGATGACATGTATTTCTTTGAAACCAATCTGAATTTTTGAAATAAGTTAGAAATTGACGGTATTTGCCGATGTAATGAGTTTTTTCTTTATAGTCTGAAAATGGAATTAGATAAATAGGCCGTTAATATGAATACAACAATTATAGCTATTTCCGTTAGAAATGAAATCTGTATTTTGAATAACTTTCATTGCTGTGGTGTAATCCATCCCATAATGCATACCTTATAAAACAAATCTTAAGATATTAATAGCTTATCGGAAAGTTCCTTTTATATATATTATAGCAATTGTTAACTTTTGCAATGCTTACATTTTTGATTATGCAAAATCCAAATACAGCTGAAATGCGCAGTTCTTGAGTTCGTTTAGATTGTATGAAGAATATGAATTTTAAGAAATGCGTCTGAACACGTTTACGAGCTAGCTTGACCATAGGTTGACACAAAAGAACTGGGACGCAACGTAAGAAAGACAGAACGACAAACAGACAGCGTTTTGCCTATCGATTTTCGTTATCAAGGCTCCAAAATACAGATTGCGACTTACACGTGTATATGATAATTTAAACTTATAGTATGAGATAGCTTTTTTATCTTACAGACCCGGGCAAGCACGGTTTTCCTGTCAAAAAAAAGTTTGGGCGTTTTCTAAGCTCGATACCAATACTCTTTAAAACAAGTTTTTTAATAAACTACTTAAACATCTCATCGATCTTCATATTTACAAATCCAATTAAAATAAGAAATTGTAATCCTGTCTTGAATTATGAGTTAACTTTGCACAAATTATTTATATAATAAATTTAACTTTTTTTATTTCGGAAGTAAATAAACTTAATCCGGACCGGATGGCCCAGGGCCTACAGCGTTTCCTAGACGCAGCGTTGGTCTTAAGGGTCGCGGTTCGAGTCTTGGCATGGATCTGGTTGTTGTCCCTTGTCCCTCATCTGTTCGGAGATGTCTCGCTTTTCGTCTGACCCCAGATCCGAATAGCCAAGTGTGTTGTGTTCTATGTATGGTCGAAGCGCTGAGGTAACCGATTGACGCTGTATAAAAGCCCTAAGAAGAAAGAAGTAACTAATTAAAAAACTGACTAACTTTATAATAAGTACACGCATTTATTCTTCTACCTCCCACCAATGAAAGAAAATTGTTTCATTTGTTATAAATTTAGAAAATTTTTTTCATTATTACAATTCATCATACAAAACACGTCATTTCAAACGAGGCCTTCCAATAGTGACTCATTGTGCGATAATCGCGAAGAGCATTTTTTTATTAAATTAATACCAGTATGAGGATGTATTAGCAAATGATATAAAAATATAATATATATATATATTACTGTTGAATATATTGTTAAAGTTATTATTTAATATTGTAAAGTTGTATTTAAAGTAGTCCTAATGACCAACTATTGTTGATGTCCGTCTATAATAAACTTTTCAAAAAATGTTAAAATGTCATGATCTTTCAGTGAATCTAACGTGCGATGCCTGCACCAGTTTCCATGTACTGGGAGTCTCAGAAAATATTCTCAGAAAAAGCATGAGTGAAGTACAATAAAAGAAATTATGGCTGTGGGATTAAGCTTCGTGGTTTATATGTCTGGAGTTGTTGGTATCAGAACCCGGCAGAGATGTTAATAACAATATTTTTTTTCAAGAAAGCTTTGGCGAAAAAGTTCTTATTAGTTGTTCTAACCTTCTTATATTGCAATACTCGTATTTTCTTTTATGTTTATACTCCTGATGGGTTTATACCAACTACTTTCAGAAGGTCAGTTCGTTGACACTGGGAACTAAATTAAATTGGTTCATTTCAAACTTCAAGAATACATATTGAATACAAATATATGTGTACGTTGTCGACAAAGGGTCAATTATGTTCCATTTTCCTTTATCACTTGAAACACAAATATACGTCTTGTTTTTCATAGCAATATATGACAATTTCCATACTCTACAGAAGTTCAAACGAATAGTATTCACCGGACGAATACGTGGTTGGTAACACAAGTCACGTTCCGTAGAAATACGGAACACCAATTAATGATTGTCAAACAAGACAATATTAGGTTTAGTTAAATCAAATTAAAATGCCATACGAAGAGACTTAATAATTGATGATAAAAGAAAATATTTTTATAAAATCAGAAGAACATATTATTTGGTTTAAAAATTTGATATTTGTATTCGCAAATACATTTTATTTGAAACTCATGTGTGTGCAACACAGCTCATACTTTCCTTCTCATTTTATTTGTGTAACGGATACGCAATATATTAGCACATTGAGCTTGCCAAAGTGTTTCCCACAAGCATTAGTTTTTTTCGTTGAGGTCTAGCTGAGGTTCTTGAAAGTATACTTATTTATTCAAATTATATTCAATACCTTATCCTTACATCAGTTCCACAGCAAAATCCGAACTTCCGACGCTTCTTTAAATTTTTTTGTTGCAATTTTCGAAAATATTGAGTTATATATTAAAGTGGGATGCAATCATTTTTAAAAATCTTTCTTACTTCTATCTGAGAAAAAAAAATTTGAAAAAAATTTAACAGTTACTTGAGAATTTTTTTATAAATAATTCATTACTTCAGGTAAAATTTACTCGTTTAAAAGATGTACATGCCCTTATATAAAGATTGAGTATTATAGAACGATTTTCTCCTAAATGAAATTCTTCTATCGATTAGTATTTGTTAACTTTAGCATATGTTACGTTTTGCAACTTTTTGAAAAATACGATAATGTCGTCCAATGGGGACCATGCCATTTTCCCATTTGCTCCTTTCAGTTTTCTGGAAAAAAAAAAATTTGGAATAGTTTGAGAAAAATGTTTACAAAATTGTCTGTACACGCAAAATTACGTTTAAAAACTCATATTGAGAAAACATATATACATTTGAATTATTAAAATTCTATTTGAACAATTTAGATTAAATTAAAAAATCGCATCATTTAATATTGTAGGGTTAGGAAGGACGTCGCCATGGCATTTCTATTTCGTCAGATCGAATCGGTTATTATAATTTCTGGAGAAAATCATTCTTGAACTGTTTTGACTCTTAATTGTGACCACTGCCAAGACGGACAGATGTTTGCTGTCAACCAATTTTATCAATGCGATTGATTCCATAAAACGTGGATTATGACTACATATTATTGTACAAGGATTCATTCTATTATAGGCAACTATACCTATTACCTACTTTTCCCTATGAGCAGGCCCCCACACATACAAGTTATTCAGAAGTACAATCGCCGATGTTTGAGGCGCATGCAATTACACTCACTTCTCTACAGTAATGTACGTAGACTGTGCGAGAATAATAAAACTTGAAGTTGATTGTGAATATTCAAAAAACGTCGAGGAACTTCATGATCAGTACCAATTCAATTAAAAGTAATTGTATATACACAGATTTTTTTTCACGCATTACGAGCTTATAGTAAAGAGTGCCCAATATTACAATATACAAATGGACCTGGAAAAGTGATTTTTTTTTACTGGTTTTATTGCTTTGTTATTGCCTTCGATACGAAGCATCGATATTCACTGCCATAACGAGGTCGTGGCTGATGAATAATTATGAAAACAATCGAGTTGCGACATGTTTTCATCGGGGATATAAAGAGGAAAAGTTAAAGAATTGTGAGAGATAATCTTGAAATACTACGAGTCAAGGCAACAGTTTATTATTAATATAAGTGTTTTTTTTTTTCCTAATAGGGCCAACTCGATCCAGTTCATCATGCATCAGAATGTGCAAGTTACTTTCTGAGAGACGGGGTTAGCAGAATTCGCGCTTTTATCCTCAAGTTTGTTATATGTGGGATGATGGATGTGTGAGGATTGAAAATTGACACCATACACATAAGACCTTCACAATAACAACTAGCCCGAGCGGACTAACCCGCGGCCTTCTTCCGACGAACGACTACAGCGGGTGCTAACTGCCTATCGTTCGCGAGCCATCTTGCCCGCTAATTAAGTAAATATGAATATATTTGAATTTAAATAAAATAATAATATATATATGTTATCAATGGCGTTGACTGTTCTAATGATCCTTGGGCGACAATAAAAAGCCCTGGGTAAAAAATGTTCGGGAGTTTTGGTTTCCACGCCGATTCCTAGAACACCTTATAAAAAAGCCCTCGGGGTACATAAATAACCCTTTCAAGCATCATATGCATCTTAAAATCATCTATGAGGAGGTATCCTTTCCCGCATTTTCCCACTTCTGCCGCAAGGCAACCCCGGTCCTTATTTGTATAGTTTGAGACGTCTTCAAACCTTTCCAACTTGCCATAGGCCGAAAATTTCCCGCATTTTTTCTATTTAAACGTAATTTAGGATGGACTGTGTAAAGATTGAATGTGCTTGATACGCGCTAAAGGGAAGATTTAAAACATATTTGTCAATAATTTGGCGGAACATGTCACGCTTAAATGTTACGGAATAATGGAACAAACCCTTGCGACACCGGGAGCCAACGGGTAGCGAGGAGAGGCCGTGTTGACGCGGAGCTGTTTGCGGAAAAGGAGTGTTAGGAGGGGTTCGAAAAAAAACGATGCTTTACTAACTTATTGTCTACCAACACAGGTGAATATTTTCCAAGTAATGGCACCCGATTACCTTTCCCGTTTTTAATTGCTCTATTTAGACTAGACATATTATCAATTATTAGAAACGCTGAATATATTTGAATGCTTAAAAAAATTTAATGTTTTTCATATGTCTGCATTTACAGTTTAGTCATAATCCAGGGTTCGTTTCAGGCTCAGGGCCTGTTTCCGATTTATGAGATTAAATAGTTCTGTCTCATCATAAAGGATATATTTTGATCCTTCTCCCAAAAAATTTTGTCTCTGGAAATCCGCCCCTGGCAATTATAGTTATTTACTTCCGTTAGTTATTGACAGTTTTTGTCTCCGGGAAGGAGTGTTGAATCTTTTCCCGCTGTAAAGAGGCTTTATTTCTTCGAACATTACTGGACTACATTTAAAAATACTTAACATTGTCTTTCCAAAATTGGAATATATTCAGTTTGGCGAAATTACCCCAAAAAAAAATATTTTAAGAAAAAGTTTGCCATTTCTTTACCCACAAGGTTAGCCGAAAATTTGTGCAATTAATGCAAATTATACCGTATTGGCCTCACTTGAACCAGAAGGGGGACGGAGGCTTGCACTGAGAGACGGTAAAAACCCAAATGTCGGTTCGTGAAGGCCTGGTAAGAAGGCGCGTTCAATGTTCGATGGGATTCAATTGTCAGACGTGCAGGCCAGTATTCTCTCTCTAGCGCGGTGTAATGGGCGCCCTCGGGCACCGGTGACGGGCGGAAGCAACGGGAGAGAGACGTCGGGGCGGCGCAATGAAACTATCTGTAATGAGGAAAATAACCAGTGAGCTATCTGTAATGCGTGGGCTAAGACAGGAATGCCCAACGAGCTGGATTCTGGGCAGCATGGACCGGGGTTCACCCGGGGTATCGTTGGGGCCCCTTCCTCGCCTCACCCCGTCTTACCATGTCCCCTTCCTACTCTCACCCCTTTCTACCCTAACCCCTTCCTCCCCTCCCCTCCCCTTCCTTTCCTCCGCCTTCCTCTCCTCCCCTTCCTTTCCTCCCCCTTTCTCCCCTTTCCCTTCCTTCCCACACCCTTCCTCCCCTCACCCTTCCACACCTCCCTCTTCCTGTTCTCACCCTTCCTCCCTTCTCCGTTAGGTCATTTCGTGTATTATTCAATTGTATTTTTCTCCAAACCGTGAAATTCCAATACCCATTATTAACTCACGGACGTCTCAAATAACATAAGTTCAGAGATGAACGCTTCTGTATTATGTTTATTTTCTATTCTACGTCCTCCTCTTGGGAAAAGAGAAAAATGAATATATTCTTGGCTCTCCGGAGGCGCTGTGCCCTACATCATTCTGCGTCTTACTTAAGAACAAAATGCCCTGCAAACCATTAATTCCTTCACGGAGGTCTCCATCTTCATTCAAGACAAGATTGAGTTGGTTAGTTAATCTGCGTGGGTCAGCCTAGAAACAATCAATCACGTGTGTAGGCGAAGGAGCTTCGTTAAATAAAATGGAGAGTAACTTCCACCTCGCTTTGCACCGGGGCGGTGGGCGCCGCGGCAAGGGCCGCCGTGACCGCCTCTCTCGCCTCGAGGCGGCGCGGGTGCTGTTGGATGCGGCTCGAGGGGCTCGTAAAACAGGCGCGTGCCGCATTGCGCACCAGCACACAGCGGCCCGGCCACGCACCCGCGTAATCTCATCTCTGAGCAGAAGGCAACCGAGTGACCTGAATTTTTACGATTCATTGTCTCCGTTTTGGAAGTCATTAGTCGTTCCACTGTTTCATTTAGGTACTTTTGATCCTTCAAGGACCGCGTAAGTTAACGAGCTAAAGGAATTTTCATTCAGTCTGATTCCAAATGGATGATGAAACATACAACACCCAATATTGTTTTTCTTCATTAAAAAAGATGTGTTAAGTTAGAGGTTTCTGTTTCTATCGTCCAATTCGTTTCGCATCGTATTTTCAAAATATTCAAGTAATATTTATTTTTCATAATTCGTATTATTGTATAATATCACACACATTACAGTAAGTTTACCATTGCAAAATTAAATAGTAAAACTTACAATGTATTGTAAATTTGCTTTCATTTTTTCAGTAATATACATTTATTTTCTGTTTTATAATATGAAAATTGTTTGGATTAATTCATTACGTCAAGTTGTTCCAAATTGCCTGTGATGCAGTTTGGATACTGAAGCTACGATGATGAGTGGATATGTTATGTTAATGGTTCTCCTTCGCGGTTCCTGTTGATAATCTCATTTCAGGTTTTGTGTGTTCGAGTGGAGTACATTGCAATCGTATTTATTGCTCGTGTTATGATTGACAATAGTTTCCTCCGAATCTCCAGTCCTACAATGTCTCATGTACATTAGTTCGAAACTGTCCGCTCTAAGGCAACAGAGGCCTCTAATTCCTAATTGACTTCAAAGAGCATTTCAATCAACTAACATCCAAGTGGTTGGATGTGAATGTGCCCGCAAGAGATGGGCCCTTCTGGCAAAGCAAAGCTTCTGTCGCCGCGATCTCCGTACTCCGTCTGTGTGGGCAAGCGAGTACACAGCTCATAAACGTTCCTGCCGTCAATGAATGCCTTGTGATTATCAGCGTTATCATACCCTTATCGCCATTGCGGTTTTAATGACGATACCAAAATCACGTTAATATTACAGGATCTTCCCGCTTTTGTTGCCGCTGTTCGATTTCCTTATTGTTCGAGTCAAAGCTTTACAACTGATTCTTCATTTTCAATTCAGCAATACCCTTTTTGTTTCTTGGTCCCAATATGTTCCTCCTACTTGTCACAATCTTAGCTACTCACTTTGTCGACTATATAAAAATTCTTGTCCCTGCAAAAGCTTAGCCCTCTATTGCTCATACTAAATTATTTTAGTCACATGCATTACTAAAAACTTCAGCATTCTTTCGGCTTCAAAGATCCACAAACAATTCAATTCAGCATCTGGCTCCTCAGTATTCTGGTCATCCAAATCTTTACCAGCACTGACACAAACTCTGCAACTCTCGTAATCTACATTGCTTTATCGCAAGCAGGTTTCCTCCTTAATATCCTGTGCCTCATCTCCTGCTGCAAAGGCGAGGGTACTGCTGCTGTCCTCAGCGGCTGCAACGCGCCTACCCGAGTGCGAGTGACCGCCGGAACTGCGCCCTGGTGGCGACTCGGCAATTAGCCTCCGGGCCTGGCTCGCAGCAGGCGGCCCAGTCTGCTCGTTCACACCGCCCCCGCCACCCACGCTTTCCGGGTGCCCGTGTCGCCGCCTCGCCACCTCCGCCTTACATTCCGCCTGCCCGTTTCATCACCGCCCTGCCACCCCGCCGCCAAGCCGTCCCTCCGCCCCGCCACCGCTCCTCGGTGTCCCACCGCCCTGCTGCCCCACCGTCCTGTTTCCCCGGCACCCGTACTCCCCGCCTCCCTTACTCCCTGTCTCCCTTACTCCCCGTCTCCCTTACTCCCCGTCTCCCTTTATTTCCCGCGCCCTTCCGCCTTCGCCCCTTCGCCCGTCTGCCCGTACACCCCACTCCGTCTATTGTAGCCGGCTCCGCCCCGCCCCACCTTACTGCCCGCTCCCTGCCCGCAAATCGCCCCGCGACCCTCTCGCTCCCTGCTCCATTCGCACTTGCCCCGCCCACCTCTCCCCTCTTCCCTCACCAGCGCCCATAACTCGCCGCGACTTGTCGTCCCGCTGCTCTCCACCAATCGGCCTCCTCTTTCCAAATCACCGCCGTCCGCGCCTTCATACGCCGCCCTCTTTTCTCCATCCGTCCTCCACTTCTCTTCCTTCCTCGATCCCTGGCGCCTCGCGTCCCCGCCCGCCCCCCCGTTTCTTTCGCGCGCGCCTCTACGCTTCGGCACACCACCCGCGCGCTCGCCCGGGGCGTGCCAGGCCGGCCCAGCGCCGCCGCCAGTTGCAGCGCATACGCGATTACCCGGGCTAATCGCCGGCCCCCTCGGCAGCGCTGCCCCTGGCGGCGACGGAGGCCCGGAATTAGGTCCTGTGTGGAAGGGAGGGTCGTGAATCTGTAAAGCTAATTTCTCGTGTTTGCCGCGTGCACAAACTAACAGGCTTAGAGTTAGTGGCGGAAATCTAACTTTCTGCGGGCGACGGTTTTTTCAAATTTCCCACGTTTCGTGCAGGCCAACGTGGTTTCAATGTCTCGTTTTTTGAAGTGAATGAAACTCGATAAGAAAAATATAACCGATAAGTTACTGAGACAGCGCGGTGAATGGACTGTGTATGTAAATTAATTATTATGAACAAAAGGCATTTATGGATAATACTACTACGCGTTTATCGCGTAAATTGTTCCCTTTATCTAACACGAGATTATTTTGGAATTGTTGTAATACAACGCCGGGTTTGCTGCCTTTTAATGCTATTCAGCTGCCAGAATATATACCTTGTAGTGACGTCAATAAAATACTATATTTTTTAATATGTCCTCTTGAGAAACATCTTTATATCAGCCTCAGTTATTTTCCTGTCAATATAAAAATCTAGTACATCAATAAAACAATAACTGAATGAATTTTGTTAATTTTTATTATTCGTTCTTTTCGGTTAAAATATTATTCAACGTAGTGGTCATATATCAATAAAATTGCCTTCTAAAGCACTTCAAGAGCACTTCATGATACTACATATTTCTGTATGGGATGTACTCAACCTTCTTCAATTACAAAGCTTATCTTTCATGGATAGTGCTGCGCCTCACGTGCTGTCATGCTACCCACCGCTTGACAGTTGTTTGTACCGTGTGCCCCGCTCTCCGTTGCTGGTTTTCCGCGCCGGCGTCGGCCCCGCCGCTCACGGCCCAGCCTACCCCGCCTCTTGCCTCCCCGTGTCCCGCTCCTCCCGGCCCGCCCTCCCCACCTCACCCACTCTCGCCACGACCCGCCTCCGCCCCTTGCCTCTCCCACGGCCTCGCCCCGCTCGTCCTGCCTCGCCCCGCTCCCGCCTCGCCCTCGCCCCGCCCCCGCTCCGCCCCGCCTCGCTCCGGGCGTACTTCACTTTCCCTAGCCCACACCCGTGACGCCTTCCCCGCCCCGCCCCCGCACCTGTGTTGCTCCGTCTGCCTGTCCCGCCAGTCCCTCCACCGGGCGCCCCCCCCCCCGCCCGGCCGCCAGAGGCACGTTGGCCTCTGTGTCTCTATTACCGCCAAGGGCACAAGGGCATCGCTCAGACGCCTCGGCTAATCGCGCACGGAATTCCCAAAGTCCGGTGTCGTCGCCCCGCCACGCCTTCTTTTCGCTTTTCCACGTAGGCCGTCACGCGACAACGAAAAAGACCTGCGCCGGCGTGAGCTGGCGCTCGTGCAGCCCGTTCCAGCCCGGCGGGCAGAGGCGAAGTTTCCGCGTGTCGAAAATCCAGCCTCGGGGCCTGGAACAAACGTTTCGCGACGTCCCGAGAATCCTGGGTTAATTTCCAGGTCGGACCCTGCCGCCGCTTTGTGGAACGTTTCGTGAACCTGATTAGGGCTTGTCCGGAAATGTCGAGGCGGAATTGTGGGAAGCCTAGTAGCAGCTTGAATTCCTGATGCTGCGAGAGGCATAGAATTCTGAGAAGTATTAAATCGACCAGTCGACGGAACATCCTTTCCTTAGCAATTATCTGCCACATTAAAGGCTATGCAGTTCTAATTCCCATGTTGAATCGTGAGAATTTTTACAATTGAGGTTAATTTACAGAACTGCAGGCCCGGTTTGAGTATGTTGAGTTCAACTGTGTGAATTTTTAAGAACACATATATATAACGAAATATGCTTCATTAAATTCGAAAGCATTTTCTTTCCAAATTCTTGCGAATTCCTTCATATGTTTTCGAATAGTTATCTATAAAGAAAAATAAAATATATATTAAAGCTTTTTGATTTAATTTATACGTATTAACATTATTTAATTGACCAAGATTGTTAAAATGATAATACCGCCTTATGTTACTAACGAAGTTCATTCACTGGTCCACCCACTTAAAAAAAACCTCTAGCATGTGACTCACGTGAGAGGTGACCGCAGCTGGTTGCTTGAATGTCATCCCTTGTAAAATAAAATGAGAGGAGAAAACACATCTGTGGAAAACATTTCCACCGTGGCAGGTAAAAACTCTTCCAGAACGGAATAGACATTTGACTAACTCGAATTATGTGAAGAAAGAGATGATTTAAACCGATGGAAGTTTCGCGTTTAATCACGTCAACGTGCGTGCCTCCGCCCGCCCCCGAAATAACGAGGACTACGACTGCCCGCTCGGGGATTCCCCGTCCGGCGTTCATATCTCCGGCGGCGCGCCCCGCCCCCGCCCCGCCCCGCCCGGCCCCCGCCCCGCCCCGCCCCCGCCCCGCCCCTGGGCTCCGCTGGGGCCGAGGGCGTCGCCGGCGGCGGTCGTACTGCTGCAGGAGCTACGAGACGAGAGCGACGCGCCGGAGATATGAGATGGGAGTGAGGGCAGAGGGAGGGGAACCAGCGGCAGTGGATGTGAAATGGGAAAAGGTTCATGTCGGGAGCGGCGCGGATGTGCAAGACGGGACAATGAGTAGTGAGGGAGGTGGACGCTGCGGGGTGGATGGAATGATACAGTGGTATAGTAAAGGAGAGGTAGGGGGGCCATCCGACCCGGGTGACACAGTTTTAGGGGTGTCATCAATTATAAAATTTTATAGTATTGCAATTATTCTAAATTATTTAGTTTCTAATATATTGCAAATAAGTGTCATGTGCATATATACGTGTACTCGTATTTTTATTAAATAATATATCAACTTTTCAGTGATATATTTTTATATTTAGTGTGTGTGTGGGAGTGGTGATACCATTAGTTTCGCGCGGGTGACACCAACTGAAGCTACGCCACTGGGATGATAGATGAAGCAGGGGCGGCAGGGTGATGACGGGGACAGTCGCAGTTAGGAGGTTCGATGTGGCGACTGCATGAGCGGAGAGGGACAGAGGGGCGGCGGGGACTTGTGGCGGTGGAGACGAGGGGAGGGGCGGTGCCGGGACCGGGGCGAGGGCGGTGGCGATGCCGGAGGCGGCGCGGAGAACGGCTGCAGCGCTCAGCCACTTCCGGCGGGGCTATAGGATTTCTGGTGCGGGGCGGGCGAGATTTCGACGCTAGTTGCCTCTGTCGACGTCTCCGTCCATCTTCTTGTCGTTCTCTCGTGAAGATCTTTGCCGTTGATCTCCTGGATACACATTTGCTTTGAATGGAATTATTTCGTATTCTTATGGAAATATTGGCTTTTTTTCAACTTCGTGATCTGAGACTTTTGTGTTTTCTTTTTCTTCGCTGAATTATTTAATGTTTCTTATTTTCTTTAATGTTTCATCTCTCTTTTTGAACAGTGCTTCCAAAGTCTCATCTAACGGAAACTGTTCTTTACTTCCAAGTCTCTAGGAGTGCTGCATTTTTAAAATATATGAAAGTCTTTATTGAAATTCATTACTATAGAGAGATTACTACAAGAAGGAACCTCTTCGACAGCTACTGTTTGCCCACTGTTGGCAACTTAATTGCAGCAAATGTCCATGCACTCATTTTGTCAGTGCATTTGTTTACATTTAGCTCATTTGCAAATGGGTTCAGAACTACCTCGTGCATAGTCATCGTCCTTCAAGTTCATTTGTATCTCGGCCAGTCAAACTAGTCTCTTCCTAGAGCAACCTCCTCTATACTCGACTTCCGTGGCGTACCGTCACGCATCGTCACGCGTCATCTCTTCAATACCACATCGTTCGCCTCCGCTGCTCCGAGCCCATCAGCCCTCCCTCGCCTCATTCGCACATTTGAGTGTCGCTCATTAAACGAGCAGTGGCGCACAAAATTGTTTAGAGCGATCGCTCCTTTTACGGGTAACGTTAACCGCGCTCGCGCGTGCTGTGCCGAGACAGCCGCCACCCTGCGAATTTAATCACTGCACGTCTTCTCGCTCCCCCCACCCCTGCGGTCGGTATCACGTAGCCACGCGCGGGAGGTTGGCAGACACCGCTTGACCCACATCCCGAGTTGGTCGGTGTGTGTTACTCGCGAGCCGTTAATTTTATATTGGTTTTTGACGCGCGGAGGCTGCCGGACTTTACGAAGAGGGAGATAGCGGCCGTCTGGGAGCAGGTGATTCGGGCAACCGAGCTAGACGACTTTCCGAGAATCTCTTTCTAGGTTGCTTCGCTTCACTTGGTGCTGCGGAGTTTATCTTGTTACAAAATTGAATTGGAAGATTCAATCTTCTCTTCTCTGTTACGTTTTCAACTCTACGGCGTTCTTTCGTGGCAAGTTCTTAGAAGATTAAATCAAGTTTCACACAATAAGTTTATCTTTGATAGAATATAACATTGAGTAAGATGAAACCATGTCTAATATACTTCGCACATTTCAACATACAATATACGAAATACTTTGTTTTGTTAAGTTCATTATTGTCATGGTCCAGAGCATTATTATATTATTAAAGTTATTGTAAGTATATGTTAGGAGAATTACGCAAATCTTCTATTATTAGAGTGTGCCATGATTATTCTGGGAGTTTTCTGACAATATTATATTTTGTCTTCTATTTCTGAATATTATAATCATCTATTTCTTGATCCGTTCCAAAAGTTGTTTTACACACTACTCAATATTTTCTAAAACGAAAGAAAGTTGAATTTGCGCTTTACATTTAAGGATACCGCACCCAAAAACCCAAGTCCCAGTTACGCCGATCACATACACCGGCGCCTTAAGTTCAAATGTTCTGATCGTTGCAAATGCACAACAACCGGGGGACAGACTGGGTCTGTTGCTGTGTGTGATAGGACGTGTCAATCGCACAGGCGGTGCACCCAGGCTTGTCTGGCCTTCCGTCCATCTGTCCGTCTGTCCGTCGCCCTACGCCTCCGTGACAAAGTGCTTCCTCGCCCTCGCCGCAGTAGCTTTGCATTATTCAGGTCGCCCGTGTGGGGGCGTGCGCCAGCCCCGTCCTCTCCCGCCCTCACAGTCGCTCGCATCTCTACTTCCGAAACCACAGCCCCCGCTTCCGCTCCACCGTCCCGCCACACTCTCCCGCATCCTCATCCAAGCCCCACCACACGGGACTCGCTTCTGAAGCCACCCTGCCGCCTTCGTCCCCGCCTCCGTCAGCGCATTCGACCCGCCCTGCCGCTTGCGTCCCGCCAACCCCACCGTCAATGCACCTGACCCCGACCCACACGCAACAGCCCCTCTTTCGTCCCCGCCCTCCCGTCAATGCCACCTGACCCCGCCCACAAACCCAAACAGCCCCGCTTTCATTCCCCGCCTCCAGTGTTCAGCGCCTTACGTCCCGCCCTGCCGGCTTTCGTCCCACGCCTCCGTCAATTGCACCGTGACCCCGCCGCACACCAACACCCAGCTTTACGTCCCGCGCCTCGTCAGCGCCTTCCGACCACCGCCCTCTTCTTCTGCCCTTTCGTTTCCACTACGATCGTCCTTGGCCCTGCCTCAAACCCACCTCGACTCCCCCCTCTCGCCCTGCCTCCAACCTCGCCCCCGTCAGCATCTCCGGCCCCGCCCCCGCCCCCTCCATCGCCTGCGCCCCCGAATACTCGCCCTCATACCGCTGGGAGCCTCGCGTGACCGGGGATTCTGTATATTGATTGGCATGTAATATGCACCGGGGTGTCCGCTTTAGCATTTATGCATGGAGTGCCCAAATTGAAACTTCACATTTTGCGTGGGTGTAGCCACGGTCACGTGGATCGGCGTTCCCAGAGGGTGCAGCGTCTGCGATAGCTGGGATTGGCCGCTTCATTTAGAGGCAGTTGTGGCAGTTTGGCTTGGAACCGTTCTGTCAAGATTATCTGTTGCTTCGTAATAGTAAATGCAAGAAGGAATAAAAAAGAATTAGGCGACTTCTTTGTTCAGCTCAGTCTGAAAACAATTCTTTGAATTTCGTCAAGTCGTATCATACCTTGCCACATCGGTACCAAAGATTGGTAAATTCCTACAGGTATATTTTGTTTCGTCACATATTGTGTGACGAAACGATGTAAATTACGTTTAACAAACGCTCTAAATCAATCAATAAAAAAGTTCAAATAAAAACTGAACGAAAACATAACAAATTTTCAATATTTTTCTTTAAATATATTTAATTGATCGTTAATATTTCTTATTTTATTGATAAATATAACAAAAAAGTAATTGCAGGAAATTTGATTCTAATAGTCGTGTATTTCTCGTATGAAGTATCAGTAATAATTACCCTGAGTTTTTTGAAAGTCACCTTTTTCCCCACACGCACCCTCCAGCGCGAAAGAGACCTCTGTATTTCGTACCCCTCTCTCCCGACCAGCAGACGTTCTCGCGACGGGCCCGCACGGGGGCGCCGCGGCGTGCCCGCCGGGTCGGGCCGAGTCGTCGCGGGCCGCTGGCGGCGCCGAGGCCTGACCCAGCCCCTGCGCGCCCACCGCCCTTGCCCCTGCCCCAGCCGGTGCCCCGTCCCAGGGCCTGTCCCGGCCGCTGCCCTCATCGATCGCCTGCACCTGGAGCAGGCGTTGACCCTACGCCGCCCGACGTAAACACGACGCGGCTGCGCCCGCAGCGCCGCGCTGCTGCTGACGCGGGAACTGCGCCTCGACCCCCCATCCCCCACCCCCGCGCCCGGCGGCCGTCGCGGAGGGGCCGGAGGGGAGGCCGTTGCCGGATTCACTCACAAGCAAAAATAAGCAGGCGTCGAGCCATCCATCAATGAGGAACCCACTCCCCGGATACAAAAATATTCGAAAAAATGTCATAATAGTAAGTGTGTGCAATTACTTTATAATGATACGCTTTATTACATGAGAACGTGTTTTGAAAACGAGCGACGTTAGGAGCGTGTTTTCAAATTTCTGCGATTGCAATTAAGCCACATTGTAAACGAGTTGCATACGCTATTTTTGTATAACATCATTATAAATACATAAGAGAATGAAACTTAATTTTGCGAAACAACTTTCTTGTGACATCTCGGATACTTGATATCTGTCCGAAAAAACGGTGTTCCGCTGTTCCGTTTACCGCTACCTCCCCACGAATCTCTCTCTGCGATTGGCTGAATGTGTGATGACGCAATTATTCATGCCGTGTAATGCTAATACGTTATCATTGCGAAGTAAAAGGAGCCATTTTTTAATGATTTCCTGCAACAGAAAGGGTTGATTATAATGATGGTATACTAAAAATATGATCACATCTGTAAAATAATTGTTAATCGAACTATTATAAAACGTTTCACTCCTGTACTAAAAATACTGTTCTTAGAAATTTGTACAATTTATTAGGTGAACAATTTGATTTCATCTAATAGTCACGACGAATAGAGAAATGTTTTCATGATAAAAATTTTTCTGTGTTTAATTTTAACATATGCATTTCTCAAAAATCTGAAGTACGCACTTAAATAGGCGCACATTTACTGAAATCATGCAAATTGAGACACCACTCGAGACAATAATGAAATATTTGCATTACTATCTTCCTCAAACGAAAGTTTAATTTTGATTCGCAGGAAACGAGTAAACATATTATTGTGTTTGATATTGACATGAGTACTTTTATTAAGAGCAGAGGATTTAGATCTTATTGTCAAAGTGTTTATTATCCACGTACCTGAAATATTTTTACGTGGAATACCAATCACATTAAATTTTTTATCTCTACCGTTGTATAATTTTTTCTGATATTTGTTTTGGGTGCCATTTCGCGTGCATTACGTCCTATTCATGAGGTGAGGAACTAACACTTTGCTTTTGCCTTCATTTATTGATATATTACATTACTACAATAAATAGACACTTACTCGCCCGTTATTAAATTTTACAATTATTGGGAATCCGAATATCGGGTACAAATTTATTTACAGGCATCCTCCACGTATTTATATAAATCATACATGTTGTACAAATATTGTTTTAAAATGAAAAGGGGTTTTGTACGGAATATATATTAGGCAGTATTTCGAATTCTACATCATGTATCTTTAGTAACACCTCCTCTAAGTAGCTTTCGAGCCGTCAAAATTTTAAACCAAGCTCCGTAGATACTGAACAGCTTGCGTTCTCTATTTAATCGTGCACTTGGCGCCAGCGGATTAGTGGGATCAGCCGGGTTTACACTTAGCGCGCTTGACACGCAAAGCTTTCCCGGCAGCGACGACCCATGTAATCTCTTTTTTGCTCATTACATCGACTTTCAGATCGCTACGCCGTTAATCCTATGTCATGTTTTGTAAATCCGCGCGCAGCGCCGGGTGTGAATAATGTCGGCTCTACCAACATTTTGAGCGAACTCACGAGACGTTGCAAGCGTACTTTACATCTCGAACTCTGCCGCAAATTCCAAGAAATAATGTAACATTTATTAATGAAAAGGAGGAACTTTACATAAATGTGTGTAGGCAGGACGAACCTTTTGTTTTGACGTGGGAGACCTTTGTTAACGTTTAAAAATCCACGTCCTAAGAAGTAGAGATTTATTCCGGACTCATCGTGTCGCCATTTGAAAACAAACTCACACACTTCAAAAAGATTCTTCTGACAGAATTTAGTACATTTCGTGGAGGGAGGTTCAGACGCCGTTGGTGTTGTAAATATTTATGTTTGTTTCGATCTGTCGAAGCAACGCGGAAGAGGGGATTCCGGCGTCTCAGCCGCGTCTTGCGCAAGGGCTCTCAGCGCGTTCTGTTTCCGACTAAAGTAGGTCGCTCGCAGTCTAGCGGGACGCTCTCGGCGCTCTCCGGCGGATCAAAATGTCAGCTTCGCAAAACACTGTTTCTCGCTCGCTGTAGTGTCTTTTTCCTTCATTACTGTCTGCTCATAATATCTTGAAGTTTTCATACTCGGGATTGTGGAAGATAAATGCTGTCTTGTGTAGGATTTGTTGGGAATTATTGATGTAACTGCATAGGAGTAGTAAGTACAGAACAATATTAATAATGGAGGAAACGTTTTTTCTACATTTATGTCATCTTTAAGCTATGTTACAGCTCCGGTTTTAATTATCTTCGTGAATCTCATCTGCCTTTTCCAAAGAAATGTCATTGGTCGTTCTGAAGATGACTTCAACCGTAGACCCATAGTGTAGTGATTTCTAAACAGCGCCTACGAGCTCGGAAACGGGCCAGAGGTCAAAGAACTCTGCAGACAATCGCTGCCAGCTCAGCCCACGTCTCACCTCCTCCATAGAGAAGACTGCGCGGCGCGGAGAGGGAGAGGGGGCGGCAGGAGCGGAAAGCTTGCAGCAGGACGCTTGCCACTGTAGCTTCCTCAGATTGACGCATCCGCACTCATTAGTCGATCCAACCCACACCCAACACCGTTTCCGACAAAAGCGGTCAAATATTGACTTTCGAGGAACACGAACGCCATTTTTTTCTCGATTTCCTGAGCGCTGCGTTGCATACAGCGGAGAGTCGTTTGTCATCTTCAGCTGGGCCCAGCTGTCCCTCCCAGCTCGTACGGCGGCCTCTTTGCTTCCTTTTGTGCGAAATTTTCAAGGAACCAGCTGTTTTGGTTTGGTGTCTCCCTCGCCATTTGTTGTTTAGTTTAGACACTTTGCAGTGGAGACGGCTGGATGATGGAGTGTGGCCCAAGGGATGTTGGAGAAAAGAGCGGCGATAAAAAGTCAACTACAGTAAATATTTCTTACGAATCGCCTTTAGTATATGACAGCTATTGTTGCGGTTAAAACTCCGCGCTAGAAAAATTGTGGTATATTTTTTTTATTTGGAGTAGCTGCAATACAAAATAAAAGAAGAGAAAGATGCAATCTATTCAGTGCAGTGAATAAATCCCTCAAGATAAATCGCTTTCTGCAAAGTTTCAGAAACTACTCCAAAATACGATTCACGCAAACCCTAGAAATAAATATTAAACCACAACATTATTTAAAAACGTTTCTTTTGTGCTTTTTTTAGAGGCCATTTTGTCAGAAAGTTTTAACTCTTCGATCTGCAGACAAATTATATCATCATTATATCATTGTTCATATTATATGTTAAATATAACATTTTTATTCAGTTTTATTTTCTTTCTTTTAATATTTGAGAAGGGAAGAGTACAATGGAGTGTGTAATAAGATTTGATGTTCTATGTCAGGCAATGGATGCACTATAGGGAATCAGTGTCTGAGATGTTTACGCCGCTGCAATATTCCCGAAGGCCGTGCGTGCCTCGCAGCTTGCGGGGTCGCCCAGGAGCACCGCCTCGAAGCGTGCGCTTTAATCTCCGTCGGAGGCGGCGGGGGTGGAGGCGGGGGCGGGGCGGCGGAACGAAGTTAGCGCGCCCAGGCGGGCCGCCTCCCGCTCTTCCCCGTCCCTTTGTACCCTTTGCCTCAAGGGGCTGCCTCCGCCTGCTCTTGTCCTACACGCGGCCGCTAATGCCACGCGACTGTTGCGTCTGTTACCCGCGCCGCGACGCGCCGCTTTGCATTGTGGGATTGACACTCGGAATTGGGAATCAAGTTATGTAAGATATCCCCAAGTCAGAAGTGCATTGAGCGTGATCTGTGGAAGTATTTGTAAGATTTTCTTCTAGTTTTGAAGGTAAAGTTTCTCCAAAAACCTGGAACGCTTAGAACTTAGCAAGTTTCTTTCCCTAATTTAATTATTTGCTGTTCAGGTGTACGTTTTTCATTGCACAGAATTTTGGTTTCGTTTCCAAATGATTTTGTGAATAAATGTAATACAGTTTCATATAAACAAATGTACTCCATACACTGTAACGAATGGAGTATGATGATTGTGATTGCATACATACTATCAAACTAATATCACATTTTCCTATTGTAAAAACTCATTCTATGCCACGTTACTAGCAGTCGTAAACATAGCGAGCCCGCCTGGAAAGAGAATATATTTTTCCCTCAGGAGCGACTAGAGTTTTCAGAGAAACTAGGGTTTGTACTCTGTGAGTTATAGCGTGAAAAACGTTGAATGAATTATGCATAGGATTACATTAAAGGAAATTCTCTGTGGAAGTGAGTTGTACAAAACGAATCACTGGATAGCGGAAAATATAGAAAGTGAGCGTCCTTTTTCTTCTAGATGTTCGTGGGAAATTTGGGTCTGCGAAATCCACAAAGGCGATGATCCTGCTAAGCAGTTGGTTATTCACGTATACTAAAATCTGAGACAAAAATTACTAATTTGCAATGCAAATAAATAAATTCGAGGGGCATGTATGCATTTCAAAACATAATCATTGCTGGTTTAGACTCGCGCCCATGGTCACCATTTTAATGAGCTGCAGAAAAATATGTACATTCTTTTTAGTTTTTGTTTTCATATTACTCGCGCAACTTTTGTTAACCGATGGATTGAAGACGAAATGTGGATGGAGTGGGGGTATTAGGTACGAAATAGCCAAGTACATTTTGTGAAGCAGTGCCAATCTCTGGAGAATCAGTCATGCCTTCGTAACTTTTTTTTCGTAATTTGCATTCAAACTTTCTCAGAAGTTCGATTTATCTTCTGTGATGGATCTTCACCTTCTTCGGTCATTTATTAAGACTTTTTGGAGAAAATCACAGACAGAAGTTTCCGTATCCCCCAGAAAATAGTTTCTATTTCGCGCCAGTGAATATGTATTTGGAATCGTGAAATCTGGGCTCGCTGCAAGCTTTTGTCTTCAACTGTTTATAGTGCCAGAGACTGGGAAGCAACGTCATCGGTCAAGAAAAGATACTCGACTAATAAGAATAAAGCAGAATATCAATTACCTAATTATATTCGATGAAAAACTTTTGTCGCATTAAAACGTATAAACCTTTAACAATCGTATAGTATTTAAACTGATGAATAAGTTTACTACAATTAAAAAAAAAATTGTAATACGTAGAAGTTTTCCGATAAGTAATTTATGAATATATTATAATGTTAAAAAATGGGCCGTAAGATTTGAAATTATGAATGTAGTGGCCCGGAGGTCCGAATGGTCGGCCACCGCTGTTTGAAGCCATTTGGTTTTTGGCGCTTCAAAAGTTGTTTGTTTGTTTATTTTACCTCGAAGCGAGAGCGTCGCGTCTTGCAGGGAAACTAGAGCGGGTGAGTCATCCGTGGCGGGAGGCTGGAGTTGCGGCTTCTTGCGTTTCCGCTGCGTGGAGGCGGCGGGGGCGGCGGGGGCGGCGAGGCGTGGCGAGGTGAAGGTCGCAGTTGCCGCCGCCCCCTCGCGCGTCTATCGAACCGTATCAGCCATCTTTCTTTGTCGCTTCTGCCTCCGCCAGCTGCGCCTCGTGTTCGGACTCCAACTTTCTCCTGATTTATTCGCCCCCCACAAAATGTCATTATTAAGGTGCACTTAAGAGTATTACTCTCTCGGCCGTGTACATCTGCTGTTGTGGTTGGATGATAGTGGCATTGTGCTCGCTTTGTGCTATACTGTGGTGAGTGGCAAGAAAATTAGATTGTGTAGTAGTTTTCGATTAATCACCACTTCTCGTGTCGCAATACAACTAATAGAATCTATTATTTTTTTTAAATTAATAAGTTATCTATTAATTTTTAAAACTGTTTCACGAATTTGTTGAGGCATATTTTTGGTAACATTTATAATATCTACAACATCATGCGTCATTTATTTCGTAAATTGGATGTGTAGGTTGAAATTAAGTTCACGCATGAGTGCCCCTACACTTTCCCTCTCTTTCCCCCTCACTCCAAGGTCTCGCCGCCATCGTGCGCATGCGTGCTTCCGCGCACGCGTGTCCCAGCCGAGCGTTTGTCTTGTCGTTTCCGTTTCAGGGGCGTCTCCCATTCATCTGGCCAGGTGAGGGATCCCCGACGTGCCCGGAAACGCACACAATTTTCATCCCAACGGGGCGGGTTCCTCCTCTGCTTCCGCCCACCGACGGTCAATGAGGTGCGCTCGCGGACGCTCTGCTAGCTCAGTCTCCACGCTTCTTTCTTTTGTCCCCTCCACAGCATCCCTGTGGAGAAGGGGAATTTATTTTCAATTAATTTTTTAATACGCTGCTGCCTTGCGGCTTAAGCAGCTACAGGCGGGGCTTTTTCTTACAACTAACTTACAATCTAGACCTAAAGTTATCTTAATTCCACTTTGGCATTACTAACTTACACTAAAATCATTTTTCTAGTTCTATTTTATATATTCTACGTAATTATTATTTTATATATAGTTGGTAAATTGTTTTTTTTCTACATTCACACATCATTCATACTAGTTTCATTATATACATAACCATTCATTCGTCTCCACGCCCACCTAGCCGATACACGTTTTCAGAGATCCCATACAATTTTCTTAACGTAGTTTCATTCTTTTCTACTCACACTTCTCTGACTCTCTTCGTTATCACGGCCTGTGACCTCACGGTTTTAATTCGCATTCTCTAGCACCAGTTAATCTTCATATATTTTGTTTTGAGTAATTCTTTTTCTATGATTTGTTCGCCATGTGTCTGTGGTTTGTCTATCGCCCTTTGCTTTTCTGATGTTTATTTGTTCTGCACCCAATCTTCTCTCCTTTTGCCTCGTTCTCGTCTTTCTGTCAGAGATAATCTTTTCTAGGTATTCTTTCGCCCGCAGAATGTTACTGTAGAGTAAGGATTTCTATACTCTGCCGTTACTTCGGCTACCTCCACCAGCCCTTCCTCTTTGTCTCTGTTCCGCTCTTTATCCTCAGCCTCCTATTTTGGGGTGATGGCCGCCCTCCTGATTCCTTCACTACGCCCCTCTCCTCCCCGCCCCTCCCAAGCCACTCGCATCGCCGTCCTCCGTCTCTGTTGTGTGGTGAGGGTGGGCGGGAGTGAGGGAGGGTCTGGCTGCCGTGGCACGTGACGACGCCGCTAGAGTGGGCGATCGGCGCGGGGGCGCGGCCCCCGGCGCGTCGGGGCGTCCGTCACTGCCCGGCCAAGGGGCGGGGCGCTCCGCCGCCGCCGCCGTCTGGTCACACGCCGTTGCGTGCGGTACAGTCGCTTCCGACTCTGCCCCGCGCAGGTATGCGGCGCAGGGGTTGGGTGCCGCGGAATCGATACAGTGATGGAGGAGGTAATTTTTTATACATGATGCCCGGAAATAAATTCCTCGGGAAAAGCTGTTCTTGAGAAAAGCTCTATTTGTCTTGGGTAAAATATTTATTGGGTTGTACGCCGAGTTTCGTTGCTTTTTTTATTGTTGTAGTATGTGTCAAATCTTGTATTGAAGTTTTAATCTATATTTAGTGATTTAATTTCTCATTTTATACTGCGAAATTCTTTTTATTGTGATATATATTTATTTAAATTTCATGAGTTATAGCTCACAACAGAAAATTTATGAACAAACTAAGGCCAAGAATAACTTCTTCTTAATGCCAAGAATACTTGTTTTCATTTAGTCGTTTTTCTAGCGTCGGACTTCTTTTTCGGAAAAAACGCGAAATATAACGATTTTACTTTGCACAATTGCTCTTAATACGCCCAATTATGTTTTCTTTTATATTTCTAAAAAATATAATTAATTATAATTTGCGTATTTTTGATGAAGCCCTCGAATATCATCTTGTTCAGCAGGATTCATCGGCATATCCGAAAACTCCGTTCCAAATGGAAGTATTTCTGTAATTTTCATTTTCCGCGGTCTAGCGCGCGCGTACGGGATAAAACGCCGCCGCCTTGACAAAAGCGGCGCGCTGCCATCACGTGATCAAAGAATTCGGAGCGTCTGCGCCGCTGGCATGGATGAAAGCGCCCTCTCTGCCAGGAGTCGCGCTGCGCCCTGTAATTCCGCGCGGAGGATCCCCCGCCGGGGATTGAGTCGTCAGGGCGGACACGCACGCTGCCGTGCGGCCGAATCGGGCAGCCGCTTCCCGACTTGCAGCGCCTCGCTTTGGGCCGTCCATCGATTCTTGAAGCATCAGTATACGTATAGGAATGGGTAAATCGATAATTTTGCGGTATCGATTTCATATTCCAATATCATTATCAAAAAAACTCAACGAAAGAAATTTTTTCGTTGACATGATGTTAAAATCATAACGCGATATTTGTTTTAGAGTTTCTCAGACAGAAGCACAAACAAAATACTGTACAAATCTATAATATTCTCCCTCTATTAGTTAGCAATTGAAAGTATAGCTATGTTTATTGAATATATTGTGAACAGAACGTACCCAAAGAGCGATGTCATGGCTGTAAAGTCCCCCCCCCCCACTCGAACAAAACACATGAAGTTTGTACACATTTTTTATTGTAATGAAAGCCATTAAATGTCTCAATTGAACACATTATACTAGTACATTATATTTAATATAAATGAACAAATGAAATTCATTTTTAATTCAGCTTGAACGAATAATTCTGTATAAGAAAACATCGAGTCGGCTGTACACTCCACCTCCTGCCCTCCCTTCATAATGAAATCTTGGCTGTGCCAATGAATGTGAATTTCAACTTCCTCGAAATACCTTGACACTTCCTTAATAAAAGCAAATACGTGTTTATTTACGTTTTAAATAACGTGTTGAAATCACTAAATATTGATGCGAAGATTTTGATGACTTTTCAAGACAAATAATGGATTTGTCATTTATCTTCACTTATCTACTTTTCCTTGTTCATTGTTCTGAGGAAATGCTGAGTGAAATGAAATTACGAGCGTGGAATGGCCTTTCAGTGATGGAATTTTCGTTGAGAAATTTTCCCTTGATATTTTTTAAAATGTTTTAAAGTACTATTGAAATTTACCAACTTCTCAGTAGTCAGTTAAGACGCGATCTCGGTTCGGACTTAAAGGTTTGCATTCATTTCCTCTTGGGCGGTTACCTTTATTCCAATTGCGGACGCAAATTTATTCATTTCCTCCTACGAGAGAAGAGAAGGGACTTCTTGCCTTCGCACGGACATCCGAAGAACTTCGGGGAAGTTGCAGCCTGTGGAAGACGAAAGGATCAGAATACACAAGAAATTGAAAGCAATAGCAAAGTGAAATGGTTCCCGTTCTCGGATGCCGTTTGTTTTCTTCAAAATGTTTCCTAATGCATTCTTAAACTATGAGGATAGAAATTTAAATTTGGGATATTATACCAATTAAAAATGTTCATAAAATTTGTGCTGATAAACGTGTCTTAGAAGGCTGATTAAAATGTTCTGAAAACATTTAAACTTGAAGTACTGTTCATTCATTTTCATTTTATATAAATAATTTTGCTGCCATATTCTCGTTCTGGTGTTCGCTCAGGCATTTTCCTCATTTTCGTCTCCAGCCGTGGTGCCACGTCCTTGATCTCTTCCTCGCCACTACTGCTCCCTCCCCCGTCACTAATTGAATAATTGAGTTAGCGGGCGCGATCATGCTAAGGTAATTACTCCCCTAAATGTAGTGCATGTGATTTCCTATGGAGGGGCGGTGATCTTTCCTCGCTGAATGGTGAGATCAGGCGCTGACCTATAGTTGGCTAGTCTGGTTTCCCTAACCAGGTATCTCTTACCAGCCGGCCACCGCCGTAGCCGGGACAAGCTCTAAGCTATCGACAGGTCTCCCGGCATGTCTGGTACTGTAAGTGTAGGGCGACGAAAGGACAAGGAAAAGGAAGGATCGATCGTGCGAGCCGTGACCCGTGTGTTAGGGCACTGATCCACTGGTGTTAAATGGAAAAAACACTGGAAAATTACCGATCAGAGCAGCCGACCGCTAGAATTTTCCTCCAAACAGCGACTGAATTCGCCCCATAGCTAGTGTCGAAAATCCTTCAACCGTCGCCAATGCGCTCACCCTCGCTCTCCCCGTACACCCACACTCACACCCTCACGCTTGTCCCCACCCAAGCCGCACTACGCGCCCCGACCTTGCCCTGTCTGTGTCAGCGCCCCCGCCGCCGAACGCGTGCTTCAAGCAGCGCCCGCCGCCGGCGCGCAGCTCATTCGCGCAGCGGCTGCGCGCGGTTTTACTGCGCTTCCGGGGTTGTCGCCTTCCGCGCGCCCGCGACCGCCGAGTCGTTTCCAGGCTCCGCCGCGCACTAGTGCCTTCGCACGTGGCCCCGCTTCGTAGCTTCTCGTTTGTTTCCTCCAAGAGTCAATGTGTACTGTTTCTTGTGTGCTCAGCTCACGTTGTGGCTCTGGGGAGTTGCGATTTTTCGCTTCCGGAATAGGAAAGCGAAACGTTAGGTTTAGTTCGTGTTTTTCACATTCGTAGTTTCGTTTACATATTTCTTCTTGAGCTCATATCGTCGTACCGCCTTGTTGTCAGACTGTCTATCCTCCACATCCATGTCTATCCTTGATCGTTCTATATCCTTCTCCCCTTCTCCTATTTCTTATATTCATGTTTTTTTATTAGTACATTTCCTGATTTTTCTTTTCTGATGTTGAACAATTTATTTACATCCAAACACTTGGTGCCTCTAAATCTTCCCAGCTTGGTTCACCAATTACGATTTTTGTTGCTTTTCTCTTGCTTTCATTCATAAAATGTATTTGTTCTTACCTTCCGTCTTTCCCGGCCTCGCCGTCCGCGCGCTGCGAACGCGCTCCGTGCGGCGTGGGCGGCGTCGTTCCGGCAGCGGTGGCCCGTGGGCGCGCGGCGCTCGTAAACTTTACTGCTCGCAGCGACGCGAATGCGGTTTCCGGGGCCAAACGCCGCGCGTGTTCCTCCACACGCCCGCGCCCGCTCCTACGAACCCTCCCGCCCCCGCGGCCCCGCCCGCGCCCCGCCCGCGCCCCGCCGCGCGCCCCGCCCGCCCGCCGCGCCCGCCCGCACCCCGTCCGCCCCCCCCCGTGCCCGCAGCCTTCGGCCTTACACACCGCCTCCCGTGCCCCCGCTCCGCCGCGTCTCCTTCCTCCAACCGCACCCGCCGCGTCTACATCTCATCCGCCCGCCTGCTCTCTCAGCCCGCTTCACCAGCCCGCTCCACCCGCCCGCTGCCCTTGCGCACTCCCGCGCTCCCCTCGCGGCCCCCTGTCCACACCGCCGGCCTCATCACGCTAACGCTCTATAACCGCTTCGCCGCACCCCGGACCATCCGCCCTGCTCAGGCGACCCCTCTCCCTCCACCCTCAAAACTTCCGCGAACCAACCCCACCCTTCCCGTCCCCGCCCTGTCCCGCATCTCCCCGCCCTACCTGTTCGGCCGTTCCGCCCGCGCCACCCCGCTCTGCTTACCTCCATTCCATCTCGCCCCGCCCCGCCCGACGGCGCGCTCCGCTGCATCGTAAGACCCGGGCGCTACCACCCGCGCATCCCGACACCGAACAGCAGCCGCGCCGCCGGAACGCCACTATTCGTTCGCAGTAAAACCTAAGGACAGACGTGCCACAGCCAAGGGGTTACGGAAACCCCCGAGAAATGAACTACATGCGCGGGAGATTGCCAAGTTTTCGTTCAATATTGAAAATTTCAGAGCTTCTTTATTGAGGACGGAAATTGGTTTTCGGGGGAGTTGTTTTGATGCAGAAGGAAAGAGGATAAGGAAATATCCTGTGTTGGGTGATGATAAATAGAATCCCTTAGTTTAATGAAGAGAAATTGTCTGACTTACTTTATTCCATCATTAACTTAAACTTTTAATAACTCTGTGCTAATATTCTTCCACGTTTCATCTCAGAAACTCTCTGCCGGTCAGAAGGAAGTTAGGACATCTCCTGGTTTGTAGAGCAGAGAAACGATGTAGTCAAATCCTTTTTAATATAAAGAAAAATATGAGAAAACATGCCGAATGAGAGCTAAGTAAAATTCCTTATTTTTTTGAATGCTGGAAATCTCTTAAGCTTCAGCATGCGTAAGCATTAAAATAACGTCTCCCTTCCTCCAAACTTCTGTATGGAAATAATCGCGTCAAAGCAGCCCTCTTTGATCACATACATTTTTAAAAGTTGTGCTTGCATCTCCCAGCGCGGTGGCGTCGAATTTTAACCGCCAGACGAGGAGCGGCGCGCCGGATCGCTCCCCTGCTGGAATGAAGCGTTTGGGAAGTCTCGCTCCCTCTCGTAGAAGCGGCGTTTCCTGGATATTAGCGACTCCTCCTCGGAGCCTCTTTTGTCCTCCGTCGCTGCGACTCCGCGGCGCTCGTAAACGATTCCCAGGGCTCGCCGCCCTTCGCTGATGGGGATTCACAATCAAATTCGTCTTCGCCCTAGCCCCGCGCCGGATTGCTTCGCGTTTCCCTCCGACGACGTTGAAAAGGGCGGAGGGGAAGCTGAGAAAGGTGAGGTTGATGAAGAACGCGCAGGGATGATGACGAGGCATGGAAAAAAAGACCACGACGACGTATAAATAGTGACGAGCGTGACGGAATCTTGAGGGTCGTGATTTGAATGGCAGGCCTCCACTTCGTTATGGGAGACGAGACTTGTAGATTTATTTATTAATTCTGTGAGTGTTCAACAGCACATGTGTTTTAATACTTCGTGAAGTTACTGTTGGTAATAAATTGTTGGGCACTGATTTGTAGCAGGTTTCTATAATGTAATTTAACTGCGTGAATGGGTGTTGATATTTACTGCTGCGCTCGTTTCGCACAGGCACCTCTTTCGAAAATGGAAACAGAACGACAAGATCTGAGAAGATCAGTTGCGACCTCGTGAGTGCTGCATGCCGTAAAAATAGCGTGAACGTGAAGTGCGATATCTAAAACCACATATGATTACAAAGTGTATATTTAGATATAATTCAAAGGAATTATAGCACGCTAAATATGCTTAATGAGTAAACAACTCTTAAGTTACATTTGCAAAATTCTTACGCGTAATAGGAAGTCCCTTGCTATCTGACGTTTATTTATATAGCTTAATATAAAATGAGAGGAAGAAATGATCGAAGGTTGATGAGTCACTAGAAAAAAAATGATGACGGGTTATTTATACTTGATATCAATTTATGCTGAAGAAATTCTTTTATTAAATTTTAAAACACTACTAGCCTGAATCATTGAATATTTTTTTGATGTTGAGCAATAAAGTGCTATGGCGTAGGCGTTTCTCAGGAGAGACATTTTAGAGATTCCCACAGCCGCAACTTCTAGGAACGGCAAGTCTCCGCGCCGGCCGTGATTGATGCCGTTCGCTCTAGCAGATGCGTGCCTCTGCCGACCCGATCTCCACTCCCTCCGTCACCTGACGCGCAGCCATGCGGTAGTCTTTAACACTTCCACCTTCACAGCCATCACCGCTGTCTCTGTCACCAACTCAAATATCGCCGTCACTCCCGCGACCTCCATCCCTTCCTCCCACTCCACCACCTCATCCACCAACTCCACCACCACTTCATCCACCATCTGTATGACCTTCCTGCCTAAATCATCTCCGTATCTATCGTCTCATTATCTCGACCACAATCTCTACCCCGACCACCATCTCCACCACATCCACGACCACCATCTATAAACATATATAATCCAATAATATAGCAGAACATAAGTAATAAATAAAGCACAACATAAGGCATATAAACGGGAGGCCTATAATAAATATCAGAAACACTGGAAATATGACAAACAAGACGGAAAACAGGGTAGACGTTACACCGGAAACTAGCACTATGCACAAAACTGACACTGCAATAGTAGAATTGATAGTACGTAGTGAAGTGAATTCTCAAACTGACAAGTGAATAGTAGGAAATAACATAATATATGTAAGAATATATCTATAAAAATATATTATCTTTACCACCTCCATATCCACCGCCTCTCCCTCACACTACTCCACCCACCGCCCCAACACTCTCCGTCTGCTGCCTCCTCCACCCCCACCACCACATCCTACTGTAACGTATTAGCCAGCGTGCCTCATGGCATCTATTTGGGGACGCTTGGGAGCGGATTAGTCTCGCCACAGGAAGAAGGGTTTTTCCGTAAAGGGAAGAACGCGGAGACGGGAGACACAAGGCTTTGGGTGTCTTCCGGCTTATAGAAGCTTTTCACTGTTATAACAAGCGAGGGGGTGGCGTGACGTAGGAGGTCACGTGGGCCTCGCCTATATAACAGAGTGTACGGAGCCAGTAGGCAGGTTCTGGAGACGGTGGGAGAACCTCGTGCGTGTGCACAAAACTTGGCGCCAAGACGGTGCATATGCGAGCCAGGCTCGCGAGGCTGGAGTCATTAGTTGACGAAGCCTGCGGACTTTATGTCCTTGGGTGACTGCGGTCACGGGGGAGCGATGCTGTGTGCGTGCTCCGAGGTGAAGAGTGGTTGAGTGCCACGATTCACGCCGATTCTCAATCGGATAAGATCGCTCCTGCGATCGAGGCAAACCAGCCGTTGGTGCGCCAGAACGGACTTTGTGTCCCAGCGTGACATCCGGTCACGGAAGCCAGGCTTTGTGCGCGCTTCAGAAGTAGGAGTGGCGAATGCCACAATCAAAACCATCTTCAATCGGGTTTTGGATCGCTCCCGCGATCAGGGGATAGTAGGTCTATCAGAGCTAGGGTTTAAGTAGATTATTAAGTGTATATATTTGTTTTGTTTTCTTGTTAATAAATATATTTGTTATACGAAAGCTCTGTGTCTGTGGTCGCTGTGAGTATCCATGACGTCACACTACCCACCATCGCCCACCGGCCGCCGTCCACCACACCGCACACACGTGCGCGCGTGTGGGCCCTCAAAGGCGCATCTGTTTCGCGTAACACCCGCGCGCGTCGAGAGCTCTCGCAGCGGCGCGTCCTCTTCAGATGGACGAGATGCCCCACCGTCACGCGATCGAAGAGATGCCGCGCGACTCGCCATTGCAACCCACTGTGCCGCCGGCCGCGCACTTCACTTCCAGCTGTTTCGTTTTCTTCTCGAGGGCCCTGTGAAACAGCGCGCGCACCCTTCTTTTCGCCGCGACCCCTTCCGCTTGTCCCGCCGCGTATTGAAAGCCCCCCTCCCCCCTCCACGCGCGCAGCCGCATGTTGGTCTTTTATGATGCGGCTTGTCGGGAAATCCGAAATAAATGAAGCGCGCGTGCCGCCGCGGGCCGTGTGTGGCTCGAGGGACTCGCTCTCATGGCTTCCATTAATCTGCCTCGAGGCGCCTCCCTTCTGCGAGGTTTTCGTCTGGTGCCGGCCCCGCGCTCCCACATCTTTGGGGGGCGTTCGAACTGTCGCAGCCTTCCGCGCGCTGTCGAAGAGTTCTTGAGTTTTGTCGTCCTCGGGCGTTGGCTTGGTTTTTTGTTGTTGTTGACGTGAGCTATCTTCTTTCAACGTTTCTGATCGCATCTTGATTATTTGTTGTCTTTCGCTCTGGCAGAAAAAATCGTCTGTTACACAAAACACGAAACTGTTGTTTACGTTTCGCCTCTTTCTTGAAGTTGTTTCTACTGTGCCTTTTTTTGTCTGTGTAGCTTTCTATTTGAACCGCACTTCCATGATTTCCTCTGTTGGAGTACGTTTTTTCTACTGTGCAATCGGCAGTTTGACAGTGATTTTGCTTCGCTATTTACAACCGATTTTACGTGTAAGTTTTGTGGATAAAGCTAGTTTCGGGTGAAACGTCTACTCCGTTTCCTGTCTTACTATTTATCACATTTCCAGGGTTTCGGATCATTGTTATAGGCCTCCCGTTTGTATGCTTTATGTTCTGCTTTTCCAGCTCACCCCGAGGCAATCTTACAACTACTTTCTTCCCTTTATGTACTGCTACCCTTCTGCACAATTCATCATTCTGCTCCCAGGGCACCACCCCTTTCTGTCCCTCATTCGATCCGGCAGCCCTCGATACTTCTCTCCCCTCCCTCAGCCCGCCTTCCTCGCGCACTGTTTTGTTTCGAGCCGCGCCCCCTCCGCCCGCCCGACCGCACAGCGTCTTTGGAAACAGTTTGTACTGTGTCATTGAGAAGTCTATTGGGCGTTGCCGCCCCTCGCGAGGCCCACCCCTTAAGCCGCCACCGCCGCCGCCGCCGTTATTATGCGGGACGAGTCGTTGGCCTTTACGAGGTCTTTGACTTCGTGAGGACAGCCCTTCGCGCGGGCGCCGAGGGGCAGGGGTTTGTGCCCCGCGCTTAGCGAGGCGGGCGAGAGCGTGGGAGGCGGTAGTCGCATGGGCTGACAGCCACGTAATCGTCGTGGGCCTCATGTAACCTTCCGGTTGAAAAATAACGCCTCTTCAAGTGCCGCTCTCTTTCAATTTGAGTGTCCGGGTTCTGATTTGAAATTCCATATCCGTCTCATTTTCCTCGCCGTTCATCTATATTTCATCGCATTCGTTCTTGTTCGTGCGATTCGGCGGGAAGATGGGTGGTTTTAGGGAATATCGAGCGTTCGGTTTGATACGATATCTCGATCGGTTCTTCATGGTGATGCACGGTCGGTATTTTATTGCTGGCTTCGCCTTCTCTCTCTCTCTCTCTCTCGCTCGCTCTCTCTCGGGGCGCACGCGCGCGCTCTCGCTCGCTCGCTCGTTTCTGCTCTCGCTCTCGCTCGCTCTCGCTCGCTCGCCCTCGCGCTCTCTCGTTCTCTCGCTCTCTCGTTCTCTCGCTCTCTCGTTCTCTCGCTCTCTCTCATTCTCTCTCGCTCGCTCGCTCGCTTGCGCGCGCGCGCTCTCGCTCTCACTCGCTCGTTTCCGCTCTCGCTCGCTCGCCCTCGCGATCTCTCGTTCTCTCGTTCTCTCTCATTCTCTCTCTCGCTCACGCTCTCTCGTTCTCTCTCTCGCTCTCTCTATCTCTATCTCACTCGCTCGCTCTCGCGGTCTCTCGTTCTCTCGCTCTCTCTTATTCTCTCGCTCTCGTTCTCTCGCTCTCTCTCGCTCTCGTTCTCTCGCTCTCTCTCGCTCTCTCTCTCGCTCTCTATCTATCTATCTCACTCGCTCGCTCGCTCGCTCTCGCGGTCTCTCGTTCTCTCGCTCTCTCTCTCTGTCTCTCTCCCAGCTCTCAAAAAGTTTGGAAACGGTGCCGGATACTTCCGAGGGAAGCCAAATAAGGCGAAGAGCTCTCTGAGCAAACGCACCGCCCGCCTGCGGAGAGAGCCCCAAGCGTTGCACCGGGACGGTTTCCGGCTTCGGCTTTACTCTGAACGCAACATTCAATCAGCTGAGTACAGGAGCGAAGATAAGAACGCAGTTTCTGTGATAGTTGTAGGGATGGAGCTAGAAACTTTATGAACATAATCATTTAACAATCCACGTCAGTAGAAGAAATATTCAGAAACAATTACCTCAATAAAAGCTATAACATTATTTACCTGTAGTTTCCAATGCACGGAATTAATAGTTTTCCTTGGGTAGAAGAAACAATACATAAATAAGAGTAGTTTTTTTTATTGCTGAATACATTTATTCGAAATCGTTAGAGACAATATCTGCAAATGTTATATAAAAATGAGTGTATGTGTAGAAATGAATATATTCCACAGTAACCTGCCTACCACTTACGAGATTGCTCTTAAATTTTGAAAAACCCTGCCAGTTTGTTTGTCCGGGAACAAACATAACCTTTCAAGAGTGTGCAACTGTAAGACTCAGCATTCTCATGCAGAAGGACTGGACGCCTCAAGTATAGTTAATTCATTTGGTACCACGTTTCTGCAAAAATCATAAGAGAGTTGATTTGCAAGCATATCAGTAGAACTTATCCCTAGTGAAAGTAGAGTTTACACAAGATATGTGTAGCCGATGACCGTTAAAGTGGGAGCGTTGGCTCGCTTCAGTGCTCACCGAGTCACAGATATCCCTTTAACTAAAGTTTGCCAGCCAGCGCCGGAGACGAAGACGTATATCTTATTGTTGCAAATATGTTTTTATAAAAGATTACAAACAAGTTTACATGAATAGAACTACATATCATTTTGGTCTATGAGATTTTAACTCACATTTTATCATGGGTTGAAAAATGTGACGAAAATGAGCGAATATTACAGCTCCAGTAGTCGTTAGCGCAGTTAACGCGGCTCGCGTGTCTTACACCTATTATCAAGCCACTCTACCAAGTTTAGAAGAGACAGCATCTGTCTCGTTCCATTTTCCCCTCCACAGTGCCCTTGTAGAAGCGGTAAATTATTTATTTTCTTTTTATGAATTGTATACATTGTGGTGCTGCCTTACGAATTAAGCAGCTAGACGGGGATGGTGCTTTTCTTAATGATTACTTATAACTGAATTAATTTTTTCTTCACATTACGTGAGCACTTTGGCATACGTGTTTTTTCCTCTTAATACCTAATAATGTTATTTCTTTTAGTTCTTGTTGATTAATTTTCTTTTTCATTCACGCCACAGTCATGCTTCTTGCTATATATAAAAACACATTCATTCTCTATCCATGCGTATCATTCCAAACTGTCTTTATCGACCAATGCGGAATCCCCCTAACTCTCTTGTCCCAAACTCTCTCGATCCACTGGTGCGATATTGACCCACACTGTCTAGATCCACCGATGCGATATTGACCCACACTGTCTTGATCCATCGCCGCGGTTTTGGCCCACACCGCCTCGATCCACCGCTGCGGTGTCGATCCAAACTGTCTCCGGACGCGGCACCGCACCGCGCGCTTTTCTGCCGGGCGCCATCGTCATCGGATTCTTGTCAGGCGCTTTGTCTGTCGCCTGTCTCAAGGGCCAAAGAGCACGTGCACTCGGCGCGAAGACGGCGGCGCTGGCGGTGGCGTAAAAACTGCGCGCGGCCGCCGCCACTTTCTCCGGGAAATTTAATTGCGCGCGCGGCGTCGCTCGGCGTGAAATTCGCGGCGCCGCTCCCGCTGCTCGAGATGAAGACGCGAGCTCGAGGACTCCGCGCCAGTGACAGCCAGCGCCGCTCGTCGAGAGAGGAAAGGGAAAGACGAAGGTGGAGGAAGCGAAGTCAGATGGAAATAACGTAGCCGGTTGGAGTTGGAGTGTGGAAGAGTCGGCAAGCAAATTTTGAATGCTAGTTTTTAGAATTTGACGAGTTAGCTGCGCTGATTTGAGTAGAACCGATTCATGAAATTTAAGCTGAATGTCGAGAGTTGAGCACACCGATAATATATGATTAATTGTAGCAGTATTACTGTAAAGATTCTCATATATTTTTGTCAATAATAAATTCAGTTGCGAAAACGCACGAGTGATTGATCTATGACTGATCTATCGCAGCTTTTCATTGGCTAGAGAAGAGAAATGGTAAGAAAATTTCGAAAGAAAAAGTTTTTGTTTTTGTTTTTCTTTTTGGAGGTACATTGCCCTTATTGGGTCATGTTAGATGTGTTGTTAAACGCTATTCGTGCCAATATCATGAGTGAAACAGGAATAATATACTAGTTTGATGACGCGTATTTGTTTTGAGAACTGAACCTCTCGAGGGGGCAGCGCGATCGGCGCACCGCACGCACGGCCCCGCAGCGCTGCGCGGGAGTCGGGAAAGCCCGGATGGCGCGGGGCCAGGCGCGCGTACGCGCGGCGTGCAGCTGCTCCGCATGTGCGCCATTGCCACGCACGGTGTCGCCGCGCCCGCGCAAAAAACTCTCCCGACGTCGGCCCACCGCGCCCCCGACCCGCCTAGTCCCTCCACGCCCCGCCCCGCTCGGGCACCTGGCCCGCTCCGCCCCGCCGCCGCCTTGTTCCCGCGCACAACCCACCCTGGCCCCTCATCCCGCCCCATCCGCCCTAACCACCCTGCCGCCCCACCCCGCCCCCCATCCGCCCAATCCCGACCCATCCTGCCCATCCGCCTCATCCGCCGCATCCCGCCCATCCCGCCCCATCCCGCCCATCCCGCCCATAACGCCCCATCCGCCCCATCCCGCCTCATCCCGCCTTCATCCGGCTCATCCCGCCCATCGCCCCATTTCCGCCCCATCCCCGCCCTGCCCGCCAGCCCGCCCCGCCCCAACCGCCTGGCCCCCCGCCCCGTCCCGCCCCGCCGCAACCGCCCTGCTGCCCCACAGGCCCGCCCTCTTCCGCCGTCATCCACCCGTCCCCGCCACCCCGCCCCGTTTCCCCTGCCCTGCCCCACACTTGCCCGTTCCCGTCCCTCCACGCCTCGCTCCTCTCCCGCCTCGCTACTCCCCGCCCCGCCCTCTTCTCTCTCCCACACACTGCCCCTCTCCTCTCTGCCCGTCCCGCCTCGCTCTGTCTCACCAGTCCCCACCGCCACCGCCGCCACCGCCAGGCGTGTCCGCCCCCAGGCCCCCCGCCGAGGCATCCGGAGCGCGCGGTTTTGCGAGTCTCCCTATCCCATTGGCGAACGCCTTGTTCGAACACTTACCACACTTTGTATACAGTTTACCCTGTGCGCTATATCCACTTTGATTATCTCAATGAAAATGAGATCAGTTTCGTAATGAGAATTGTTAGAATACAAGTGTCCAAATAATCGAAGGCCCAATATTGACTACTATCAATATAAATCTAACAGCTCTCTCAGATTGAATAGTCAAATTCAAATGAAAAGTATTATACAACGGACTTTTTACGAAAACATTTCGACCCATACACCTCCTTTCATTATTCTCCAATCTCGTGTTTGCAAAAAGGTGTCTTACGGTACTTATTTCGTCTACTACAAACGAGACATATTTTCATATTTTATACGTTTGAAACACGCGCAACTAGGCATACGTATCGATTGGTAGATATTGCGGACTGTTTCTCGCGAACACCGTTATACAGAAGATCCGTAACAGAATATTCTCAGAAGGCAATTTAGAAATGATAATGTCTTTGTGTATGATAATAACATTCTCGAACAGTAATATTTCGAAAAAAAATCATTTTCACGTTATTTTGTTGTCTGAAAGATAAAAGGTAACTTTTTTATCTTCTGTCTGGTGCAGTCTTTCAGAACGGATTGCTTATATTATTCATTATGAGAGAAGTGTAGCGGTTTTAATCATGAATGGCTTGAATTCTCCATTATTTTAAAATATTTACCCCTTGTTTATCATGAAATTTTGAAAGGGATGTTTTGTTTGTCAGTTCATCGCGGTCGTTGAAAATACCGTTACCGCCTTTTCAGTACTGCAGTATTTACAGGAGTTGATAAATCTCGCAGAAGCATATTTACTTTATTACATTCATTAATTTTGAATTCGATATTTTATACATGCTATATTCTAAAGCGATACGGGCGGACATAAATTAACGTTACAGTCAGTTCGGGTGCAGCTGGGCGTTGCATTGCATATCCTGCCCACGTGTGCCCTACCTAATGTTTATTAGCCCCAGAGAATTACTCCAACGGAAACACAAAAGCAATACGCACGCACCTACCCTTCCAACAGCTCCGACACCGCTGTCGCATCCTCATCATGTGGCTGTTTGGTTCTTCAGAAAGCCATCGTGTCCGACCGCCTCGCTGAGCCACCCGCTCCCTCAATCGCACCTGATCAAATTTTCCATGCTTTAACGACTTGCCCCAACCGCCTCGTTTCTCACGACTGTTCACACGTGTCAGCCACAACGCCCCTATTCGGCCTCTAATACTATTCGTCCTTTATACTTAGGCCGTACTAACCCCCGTCTACCACCTCACCTGCTCGTACCAGCTAATCTCCATTAACGTTCTCCCTCTAGCCGCTTCTAACAAATTACCTTCACCATCCGCGTTATTTGCCTCCCTGCAATCCGCCTCTGCGATTCATCTGTTCCTTAATGTCTCACCGCCGCCTTCGTCCGCCGCCTTCGTCCCACCGCCTTCTCCTCCGCCAGCGCTCTGCCCGATCCCCTCTGAATTCCCGTTTTCGTCCAGATAACATTCACCCATCTCGATTACGTTTTTGTCCAGTTTCCCTGATCCATTGAGCAAATGCTGAGATGGCCACTTGTTTTGCTTCTGGACGTAAATGTAGTTTCACTATGCGCACGTTTTGTTGAACTCTCCTTTTGCTTGTAATGGTAAGAGTAGAAGTAACGGCGAGTTGCTATTTTGTTAGCAATGCAGAAAATAAAATCTACAGTTAGTTTAACTTTGTAAATAAGTTTTCTATAACTTATGAACGATAATGTCTAGTTTTTCAAATGTCTCTAATCTCGCGCTTTTTAAATTTTATTTTTGTTTATTTATTTAACATTAACTCATCTTTTAAGTATAGATAAAATGATGGGAATAGATTCTGGATCTCAACAAAACTTGCGCGGAAAATCTTTTCCCCCATTCGTTACATATAGTTTTTACTGTTTTTTGACAAATACATCTAAATCTAAATCACCTCATCTGTCAACTCGCCCTCACTACAGCGTGCCATCCACGTAGTGGAGTTGCCTCGAGCCACCCTTACTGTCCCCGATCGCGCCTCCTGGCTGTCCGCATAGGTCGGCGTCGCCCGCGGATCTCGCCCGCCCACACGCCGCCCGCCGCCCACCGCCCGCCCCGCGCTCCCGTAGCCATCGCGGTGCTTTTGTAATTTAATGAAGCGTGTCGTTATGGCAACGAAACGACCACAATCAACAGATGGGCGGATGAGGGCGGCGGCGTAGGTTTTGTGAGCGGGTCCCGCGGTTCCGCGGTCCCATGATGCGATCGCGCTGGCCTGTCAAGTGCTGCGGATGTACACGCGTATCGGTAATGCGGACCGCACAACCTTGTCTGCGCGGCCACTGACCATGTTGCACTTCGTTTTGGTTGGTTAACAGCTCGGTCGATATCGGTTGACAGGGGTACTTGTTGTAATGCCCCCGGGGAGAATATGATTTCAAAAAATGAGACGCTTAAAATGTTGGAATACCTGGTTATCAAAAATATTAATTGTAATTATTCGTGGGGAAATAAAGGGACAACATTTTGAATACGTATTGTGAGAGAGATACATTTTCAAATATGTTTATGTTCGTTGGTTTTTACTGCAGAACGTATAAGTTGACGTACTATATTTAATTTTTCTTACATATAATCTATTCATATTATAATAAGATTCGAAATTATATTTCATGTTCACTTAATATACCATACCATTTATCACATTCATGAGCCAAAAGTTAAGTTCGTCGTATACGTCGTATTCACTAGTATTACGTATCCATTTCATATTACGCATGCTTCATCTGAATGATCATTAAAGGGCCAGATCGAGAAAACCGTTTCGCTTACCAAACTTATTATTACATTTGGCGATAACGCGATGTTACGAACTGCGAGGTACTGACCGTTACTTTTGTGACACAATGTCCTCTAGGGTAAGGTCGATCGCCTTGCGCCGTTCATTAACCTCGACCGCAGACGGCTATGGCGACGGTGACGGTGACGGTGACGGCGACGGTGGGGTGTCCGACCGCCGCAAAGCTGTCCGTGCGCCGCGAAGTCGCTCATGCGGTTTCCCGACGTCGTCGAGCTTCCCGCAAACGCGCGCGTCTCACGTAATGACGTTACCGCGCGGGGCCTCTCGGAGCGAAGACGGCAGGACGACGCGACCCGACGGCGGGACGAAAATGCCAAAGGTCGGGAAATGTGGCTGGCGATGCTCTTTGCGCGGACCTTTGGTGCATTTGTCCGCCGTTGGGTGATGGATAACTTTATTTCGACTTGTACATTTTTACTAATATTTGATAGAAGTTCCCGAAAGATAGTACAAACTGAACAAGTTCATGACATTTAACATCAAATCATCATACTGTGCTGTGAAGGGAATAAGTTGATTTGATCGTGGAATAAAGACAGCTGAAAATAATTGAATTGAAAGTCATCTGCTTGAGATTCTACCTAAAGATTTCTAATTATTAAAATCGAGAGTAAGATGAAACGAAATGCACTCAGAAAAACGTGTTGAAAAAGAAGGCCAATAAAATAACAGGATTTGCGAAAATATGTTGTCTTGTGCGGGATGGACAACCTCTGTTTTGTCATTTTTGATAAATTTGTGGCCAAAATGTTGTAGCCTGAGCTGCGACATGTCGCAGTCCTGTTCTGCTCTACTACAACCTGCGTGTCCCGGATGTGCAGGTCTGGTCCGGCGAGTTTGTTCACTTGTTGGATGGCTAGTCGAAGGCCTGTCGTTAACCTGAGCTGGAGCTACGTGCACCTTTCAGACTAGAGGTCTTATGACTCGCTTTAGAGGCATTTCGTTACTGTCAACACGACTGAAGAACTCAAGATACGTTCGGCCTTACAATAATACACACGGAACATGGAAACCACAGAAAAGAAAGAAAAGTGGAATGTAAATTTACGGGAATGTATTTCCATCTGTAACTCACGGCTTCATATTCATATTATTCAGGCAATCATAAACAAAAACCTATTTTTGGTAATTACATTAAAACCTTTATTATACAAAGAAAATGGAAATAAAATTCGAAATAAGACGAGGGATACCTAATCGACAATGACATTTTTGCAGTCATCACTTCTTAGATTAAAAGGAGTTACTGCTTTTGAGTGTCTCTCTTCTACACAGCTTACCTTAGCCTAAAATATGGAAGCACAAATAGTTTCTGTTTTAAAAATAGGAGGACACTTTCATGCTTGAAACTAGAATTTTGATGAACCTGAGTGGTTAGTGCAGATGCAATCACGTTTTTGTGCAGTCGTCTGATCTTTTATTAACATTACTCGTATCGTTCAACACATAATTAGTGTAACAATTAAAAAAATGTATTTCTTATTTCTTCCATTAAGTAAACATATTTATTAAAACTGAACTAGTACTTAATAAATTCTGATACTTAATTTTCCTATAAAATGCATTATTATCACCTTGTGTAACAAGACGTAATTAGTATTGCCTACATGGTACCCCATTCAAACTGTTTCGAGGTATCTATTTGTAAACCGTAAATCTACTTTTTCTGATGGCGTTTTCTCTCAGAAATCCGTAAACCGAACAGACGCGTGAGGTCGCTAACGGAGGCCTTTCCTCAGCCGCAGGTGGCCCCTCCTCGGCCCTCGGCTCCACCGCTCGTCCGAGCGGCCGCTGACGCTGACGCTGACGGGCAGTTTCCGGCATCCAGCCGCGGCGGGCATGCGGGCCACGAGATAGAGCCGGCCCCACTGGCCCAGTTCGCTCTCTAATGCGGGTGGCTTCTCGCCATAGCCGTGCCACTCGCCCTCGCTCTCGCCATTGCCCTCTATCGCACTCGTTCATCCCCTCGTCCAAGCCCACGCCCTCGCCCACCCTCACTCCCTCGCCCGCGCCTTTGCCCACGCTCACGCCCTCGCCCTTGCCCCATTCCCTGCCCTTGCCTTTGTCCTGACCCTCGCGCTGCCAGCGTTCTCGCCCTCGCCCTCGCCCTCGTCCACGCCCCAGCCCACGCCCACGCCCTTGCCCTCGCCCTTGCCCCCTCTCTGTCTTTGCCTTTTCCCTGACCCTCGCGCTGCCATCGCTCTCGCCCTCGCTCTCGCCCCCGCACTTGCCCTCGCCCTCCCCATTGCTCTCGCCCTTCCTATCGCCCTCGCCCTTGCCCTCGCCTTCCCCATTGCCCTCGCCCTTGCTCGTGCCCGCCGACGCGGCTAACGTCGTCGCTGCAATAACACCTACGGGCGCTGCTGCTGCTGAGTCAATAGCATTAAAAACGCGCGCCTCCTGCGGACTGGCAGATCGACGCGAAGGCGGCGACGCGGCCAAACAACGACACGTGCACAAATAGGCGACGCGTGAACGCGCGCGGCAGCACCCGGCTGTGAGAGACAAGGGTGTGGAACGACCGTCTGGGCGGCTGTAAATAAAGTATGAATGTGGTGTTAATGAAAACAATCTAATGAATCATTCAAAGGAGAGGCGAAACTATGATAGTTCCTTGGTACGTCGAATTACATAGGCCAAAGAGCTTACCGATAAATTTGTACCTTAAGGATTTAGCAAGCATTAAGTTAGTTTTTGTTTGTAAATTATGTAAACTCCCTCCCTCTAGTTACTTAAGCTGCAAGGCGGTCACAAAAGACTGTGTTCCCCCACAACGAAATAAAGTTCCCTCTTCCGCAGAGGTACTGTGGAGGGGAGCAAAACAAAGCGTTTAGGTAAGAGAAGCGCCCGGCGCGGATGTGCAATCGTTGTACTGAATCTACCGTCTGTTCTTTGCTGTACATGTATTTGTTTGCAGTATGTACTCTAAAATGTGTTTTACAACGAACAAATGCAGTCAGGTTGATAGCGACATCTCAGCGTCTCCCTCTCGACATTTGTGTACATCTAATTAACCTCAATTTTTCTCTTAATATTAAGTTTCCATTACATTTATTGATGAAATGGATTCTTCACAGTTCGTGTAACTGTTTATTTCTTGCGGTGTTTGTTTCGTTTGTTTAGTTGGCAGTACATGATTAATATACAGCATTAAACTAATGGCGAGAGTACGAATTTCGTGATAAATCCCCTCTATTTGTCCTCTTTATCTCATTTTCAACTCATTGAAATTAAGCAGTTGATTTTAATACATCGGTTCATATTAATTTGTTGATGTCAGTAGCACAATAGCAAACTGTTAATTTTATTGCGAGTGCATTTTCATGGCAGCTGTAAAATACTCTATAAATTACGAGGTTTGCATCCATATTTCTACTTATTGTGTGTTGAAAATGTATCCAAACTGCCAAGTGGATAGAGTCTCCACTACGTATTTTACTTTCATATCGGAAAAGAGAAAAACGTTGTGTGTTAATCGATCCGAACTATTATCTGCATTTCTTCCTCCGGCCTCGTTTTCCCCGAATCGCAGTTGCTGTTGTTGGCCGCGCGCCACCAGTGTATCCGAAATAGTATCCGAGTAGATTTTAGCTCGTCCGTGGCAGGGAATTCCTCGCCGACCGTCGCGCCCATCCCGCGACCCGCGCGCCCTCGCACGCGCCAGCACGCGCCGGCCCGCTTCCGCCCGCCGCCGCCCCCGCGCCGGAAGAGACCGCGGGCCACCGCGCGGCGGGACGGGACGGGGCGAAACGCGCTCGTGCCCCGCTGACGTTTCCGGCCGCGGGGGCCAACAAATTGACATCCGGGGCGCCGCGACCGCCCCCCCCCTCATCCACCCACCCTGCGTCGCGCGTGGCGTCTCCGAGTGCCCCCCCCCCCCCCCCGAACAAAAGGCCGGCCTCTCTTTGTGCAGCGTTTGCTATTTTTGCCGTCGTCGTCGCCCCTAATCCAGGCGCGCGCGCCATTGTCCGACGCAGCGCCGACCGCTGATTGCCATCGGCGGCAGAGACGGAGGCGGAGACGGTGGCGGAGGCGGAGGCGAGACCCTCCAATCCGCCCGCGGGACCAAACGCTCCCGCTCCCGCTCCTGGCCTCCTGCTACTAATTGGCTGGCAGATTAGGCGGCCCTTCTCCCAGTACTCCAATTTCGCTGGATCGTGAAAGTAGGAGACCGCCCTGCTCCTTATTCTGTTTCATTGCGTTCAAATTGATATAGCGTCAGGAGGAAAGAGTTAATGAAATTTTATATAATATTTATGTATGCTTTAAATTGGTTGGAGACATTTTCATACTTTTGAAACTGACTCAATATGTAATACTCAATATATAATGCCATTTATTTCGCTACTGCGTGTAAGTTTTTGAATGAAACATATATTTTTATACGTAAATGAAGTGAACCAATATCCTTTTCACAGACAATTCTTGGTCTGTTAAATTATGATGTGCTAACTTATTTTTAATATGGCCTACAGAGGTGACCATTAACGAATTCAGAAGTGGGAGATCACAAATTTCGTTTACTGACTTTTCCATCAGTCTGAACGATGTGGATGTAGGTGCAACTTAGTAGCGTAAATGTAGTCTTAGACATGGACTAAGACGTAGACTTTGACTGAGACGTGAAATGAAAGTGTGAAGGCTGATGACTTAGAGGCGTAAATGTGGTCTTAGACATAGACTTAGACGTAGACTTTGACTGAGACGTGAAATGAAAGTGTGAAGGCTGATGACTTAGAGGAGTAAATGTGGTCTAAGACATAGACTTAGACGTAGACTTTGACTTTGATGTAAAATGAAAGTGTAAAGGCCGATGCCTGGCGCATCCCTGGAGTGTACCGTCCTCCAAAGGCGAGTGGTTTCGTGGAGGTTTTCGCTTGCAACGAGGAGGGGTGGTGGATGGGGGGGGGCGAGGACCCGTTCGCGTCGCCCGGGGCGATGCCGGTGTCATTGTGCGCGCCAAGGAGCGCCCCCCTTTCTCGACCGGTTTCCGATGCGCGCGTGTGTGTGTGTGTGTGTGTGTGTGTGTGTGTCTGTGTGTGGAGGGGGAGGTTCTTCGGAGCCCCGGGGCGCTCCAGCAGAATATGAACGTAGTGCAAGTTGCAACGGCGCTGTCGTTAAGCACTGTGTTTTATCATTTTCTTTTCCCGCAACTTGCGATGACAACTTGCGACGATGTGTGTGCCAGTCGGTCTTCCTAAAAACTTTGATATGGATTTCGTAGTTTTAAACAATAAATCATTTTATTTCCGTAAATACATCGCTGATTTTCCCTTATTTTACCTGACAATCGGAGAAATAGTTGTACATTTGGGAAGAGAGGCTCTCACCAGCTATCTGGCAATCCTGTAAACGGTCCACAATGAAGTCAATTATGTTTATGAATTATAACATTAAAATTGACATCAATATACATTTTAACTTAACATAAATAAACACACTTTTACCCTCTTTTTTACTTGTAAAAAGTAAGTAAAAATGTGTGGTAATAAGTAAAAAGTATGAAAAGAGGGCCCAGAAATTAAGTTCCACCACTTTGTTTTGGGCTGTGCACGCTTATGATAGATAAACAAAAAATGATATCTCTAACATCCATCAGATGAGGTTACCGAAACTGCTAAAAATTATCCAATAGAGAAAGTCCAGCCGATGTTCTTTCGTTAAATCTATTGCAGGAACCAGAACGATATGAAACATTTCCTTTCATTAGACCATCATTTCTTGTAACTTACTATTCTGGATTTGCGTGTATAGACGTAACCCCGCAGAATAAACAACTGTTGATATATAGGTATCCTGAGAGAAGACTTTTTTATATTATTGATTTCAATTATTGAACTGTTTGCCCTGGGCTGGAAAACAATCGTCAAAAACTTATTTACATTGGAGTAATTAATGTATCAACTGAAACTGGAAATCTGTTTGAAACGGTCTGATGCTTTGGCCGTATTATAGTGAGCATAAAACTATAGATGAAAAAGTGAAAGAATATCTAAGAGAAACTAAAAAAAGGGGAAATTGTTCATTGTTTGTGAAATACTAATTAATCTGCTGGGGCTGATGAATAGACGATGTTGGAAATTAAATGTGACCTAGATTGACTATTTCATTATTTATATTTTGATGCTTTTGTTGAAAGTCCCGATTTTTTCCTGTTTTGTATTCAATATCGGTCGACCGGTAGACAGCAGTTTAATTTTATGTTGATACTGTTTTTCGTTGGAAATATTAATACATTTTGATATTTTTGTTTTTAACGAAACGCGATTGCAGTCATCGTGCCTCTAAATAATATAATGTACCAGTTTCTAAAATTTTTACGTAAAATAGAACGGCAAACTAGGAAATTTTCATACAGCATGCAGTCTAACCTTAATGAATTACATTTACGAAAATGTTTATGAAATACTCGAATTTTGTAAAAGTAACATATTCAGAAACTTTTCTGACTGCAAATAAATTAAGCAAGGGAATTTTCACGAATTGAGCGAAAACACGTCCATTATTCACTTCGCAAAGTAGTGGATTATATCAAAAGTTCTCCGCCCGGGAACACTTCCTCTCGCTGGATTTGTGGATGTCGTCCTCCAGAGCGAGGAGTAGGGTGGGGGTGGGGTAGGGGGGGAGGGGGGGTTGAACCGCGAACCCACGTCTCACGATAATTCCCCAGCGCTGTGCTCACCGACCGCGGCGTGTTGTTTCGTTTCAAGTTGCACACCGAGGCTGAGCGGTCTGCAACGCGGCGCCGCGCTTTAAAAGCAGACGCAGGCGGCGCGCGCGGGCGGCGCGGGCGGCGCGGGCGGCGCAGGGCGGCGCGCGAGCGGCGGGGCGGCGCGGGGCGGGCGCGGGGCCGCGCCGCGGGGCGGCGCCGGACGGCGGCGCCGGAGGCCGGCGCGGGGCGGGCGCGCGGCGGCGCGGGGGCGGCGCGGGGCGCGCGGGCGGCGCGGCGCGGCGCGCGGGCGGCGCGCTGGCGGCGCGGAGGCGGCGCGGGCGGCGGCGGCGGCGCCGGGGCCGGCGCGGGGCCGGCGCGGGGCGGTCCGCGGGGCGGCGCCGTGGGCGGCGCGCGGAGCGGCCGGAAGGCCGGCGCGCGGGCGGCGCGGGCGGCGCGGGCCGCGCGGCGGCGCGCGCGGGCGGCGCGGGGCGGCGCGTGGGCCGCGCGGGCGCGCGGGCGCGTCGGGCGAGCGCGGCAGACGAGCGCAGGCCGCGCGGGCACGGCGCGGCCGGCGGCGCGGGGCGCGCGGCGGGCGGCGCGGGGCGGCGCGAGGGCGGCGCGGGGCGGCGCGGGGCGGCGCGGTGCGGCGCCGGGCGGCGCGGAGGGCGGCGCGGGGCCCCGGCGCGAGGCGGCGCGGTGCGGCTGCGGGCGGCGCGCTGCGGCGGCGCGGGCGCGGCGCGGGGCGGCGCGGAGAGGACGGTTCAGTTTAGTCCGGGGATGTGGGTGCGAGGAGGTGAGCCTATGGAAATGAGCGTGGAGACCCGTGCAGTGAGTTAGGACGAGGAGGGCGCGGGTAGGTGAATGTAAGGAGCTGGGACAGATCGGTGGATCGGTCGGGTGACAAATTCTTGGCGGTGCAGAACTGCGGGGTGCGGTGAGGGGCAGAGGTACTATGGCGAGGAACGACAAAGTGTGACGAAGGGCGGCGTGGTGTGGGAAGTGATGGCGTAGTGTGGCGAGTGGCAGTGTTGTGGGGGACGGGAAAAGGATCAATGGACAAGGGACGGGTGACTCCGGCCGCGGAAGCCTACGCTCTCAAGGGACGGGTGATGTGTGACGACAGGCGGTATGGTGTTGCGTGGCCGGCATGGTATGAGAAGGGACGGAGTGGTGTAGCGAGGGACGGCGTGGTTTTGTGAGGGAAGACGCGGTGAGGCAAGAGGTGGCGTGGAGTGGTGAGGTTCGGCTTGGTGTGGGAGGGTCGACGTGGTGCAGCGAGAGGTGGCGTGGTGTGGGAGGGACGACATGGTGCGGCGTGAGGTGTCGTGGTGTAGTGCTGGACGGCGTGTTGTGGGAGGGACGACGTGGTGTGGGAAGGACGACGTGGAGTGGGAGAGACGACGTGGTGCGGCGAGAGGTGGCGGGGGCCGGCGTGGCGGGGTGGCATGGGTCTGGGAGCCTGCAAAGACCGCGAGGCCGGGCGCGGATCTCTGCGCCTGAGTGCATCCCGCTGCGAGTGTTTGGGCGCGCTGCCGTCCCCAGGCGCGGCGCTCGTGTGCAGCAGGGCAAAGAAGACGGGTTTATCCAGGTCGCGCCGCGCTCGCAGCCGCCTTTTGCGCGGCGGAGAGGCGCAGTTTGGATTGTTTTCCGGCCGGTTTGGGGCGGAGAATGCCGCTGGGCGGGCGGGCGCTTAGCGAGCTGCTTGACGTCTCATTAAAATTCGGGAGTGATTCTATGTGATGGTCACTTTGAGATGATGAGATAAAAGAAGAGTAAATCCTCTTGTGAAGTTCATATCATTGATGAAGTGCTTTCAATAGACGAAGCATCTACGAAACATACGGAGAGAAATAAAAGAACTGTGGTATGTTAAGTGAAAGTAACTTGCTGCCGGCCATCTTAGAACCACGAAATTTATAAAGCGTACGATAAATCTGAGAGCTTTTCGCAATCTCGCTCGTTTATCTTTCCTCCGTGCGCAAAGTGTCTGCTCTGTGTCGCGCCCGCTCGCTTTCATCGTCCTGGAGGAATTCTGAGCAGAGCCACGCCTCTCCGCGTTATCTCAGGAATGCGAAGCGGGGGTGGAAGCGCTGTGGAGGCGGGGTGGCTCTCTTGGGGACGTCGGTTTTCGTCTGTGGCCGAGCGACGGCTGTGGAGGGAGGTGCCTTGGTGTCGGCCGCGCTCTATTGCCGAGGGCTGGTCTTCGCCTCGGCGCACCCCTTTGGAGGAGGAGCAGCTGGTGTGAGAAAAGAGCAGCTTCAGCAACTCATGTGGACAGCTTCTTTGATATGTCTCTTCTTGTTTGGTCATGTTCTTCCATCGGTGACCTATCTAGATGGCTTCTACAGTGTTTAACTGGATTGGATCGTGATGTGTTTTCTTGGGAGGACATATTCAGGGAAGTTTCCCTTTGCTTTCCCTGATGGTTATTATTATTATTATTATTATTATTATTATTATTATTATTATTATTATTATTATTAGTATTATTAAAGACGTATGAGGGGTAGGATAATGGTTAGAGGTGATCGTGGCATTTTAAACCATTCCAGCACTTGCCTAATGTTCGAGGGAAATCACAAAAACACCGGTCAGGATGGTCTGTCCGGGCATCGAACACAGACATCCTGACTATGACGTCAGCACGCTACGCAGTGAACAACTTCGCTCGGTTGATGTGTCCCAGCGCGTCTCAAGTAGATGCTTCCGGTGGTGAAGCTCCGCTAAAGGATAAACAAAATGTAATTATTAAAATAATAGATTTTTTAAATTATTGTGAGAGTCTCATGAAGTCAATGTGAAGATGTGGATTTTTTGGAATTCTGTTACGTAAAAAGACGTCTCCTTAAAACGTTTGTTTATGGCGTGAATTCCAATTTACGTTAAAAATGTGAATCTTTCTGAAATTAGAATGAGCAACCACGAAATCGTCCGTTTTTTAAAGTTGATATGTTTACTTTTCCTTTTCTTTGTAATAATCCGCTTTATGAAAAATAATATTTCCTTGACTTCATCCATCACAGCTCTCAGGTTCCATCTCCCGGGCCGGGATTTACCAGATTTGTGTTTTCGGATTTACGTATTGAGCAAGGAGGGGTTGATGGGCATAACAGGAGCTCTCCTTGCTTCGCATTAAATTCCCATGTAAGCCACTTAATGCGTTTGGCACGTTATTCCCTAGCGAAGTTTACCGAGCAGATATGGAGCTTATGCGACGTATCTAGCAAATATGCAAGGCACACATTTTGGATTATGATCGAGGTTACGCCTGATTGATAGGATGTGCGCATAGGACGATAATCTTGCATTAGAATCCTGTGCCGAGAGATGGGTCGTATAGTGTGTTAGCTTCCTTCGGCAAATGAGATGAGTCGTTCACTTTGATGCTCCTCTGAGCGCACGAGTTTCAAGTGCTGGGCCTTAATGTTCCCCTACGTTTCCTAATACTTTCTTGTTTAGAGATTGTCTAGTGCCAGATGTACCAGTCTGGCTGTGAGTAGCCGCTCCTTCAGCATTATGCATCAAAATAAATGCATTCACGTCACGCTCCAGTTAACGAAGGGACGTCAGACTAGACGGGCCACTCCACACCGCGCGTCCCAAGCTGGTAATGAAAGGGGCGGACCTCTTCAAACTTTTCAGTCCAAAGAGGCCCTCCTCTGCAGGCAGGCGAGTGGGAGGTTGCCTTGTTCGCGGACAGCCTTTCAACCCTACACATGCCTGTCCCCATCTCCGTCTCACCGTATTCATTACACTCACTAAGGAACTCTTCCTTACACGCTACACGTCGATGGTTTGGCCCTTATGAGTGTCGCTTTACTATCGTCCCACGCCACTGCTGTCACTATTGTGTTCCCGTCGAACATCATAAACAGGATGAGTTTTGCACTTTTCTTCTATTTCCAACATTTGACGCTATTGCTAAGTATTACTGTTTCGACTATTATATCGTATTTATGTTAACAACAAAGCTTGTTACCTTATTTGTTAGTATCCAATTTACCTTATTTACCACATTCAATGCATCACACTTCACCACATCTCTAAATGTGAAACCCTGGATGCATCACTTCTGCGGATCAAACACATCACTATCGCCCAAGAATGTTGACTACGGTAAATGTTTCATGGCTGCCTTCATCGTCTACATACTTAGGGCTTTGATTTTTTTTTCACCTGCGTGGCACAATACTTCGTCACAACTTTGGTCATCCTTTAGAACACTCACATAAACAACGCATCTGCAGCCTCTCTTCGTTCAGTAACATTATCCGTCGTCTCCGCCCTTCCTTTAACAAGTATTATCCCTTTAGCCGGCTGCTGCCCGCCACTGTATCGCCGCTTTTTCGGCTTCGCCGTCGGCGCCGCCCCTATTTAGAGCGCAGATAAAAAGGGGTGGCGGCGCGGCGTGACGTGGCCAACACAATTCCCGGCGCGGCGGGGCGCAGCAAGGCGGAGCTTACTGTGGGGCGTAGTGGCGAGGCGAGGCGGGGAGTCGGAGGGCGTGGCGGGGATGGCGCGCCGGGGCGTGGCGGGACGCGGCGTGGTGAGGTGCGGCGGGGCGGGGAAGGACGGGGTGAGGCGGGG
>BOPP01000085.1:3963024-3973369 GCA_017312745.1 Gryllus bimaculatus | reverse complement strand
GCTGCTGTCGGCGCCGGGGCCGGGGCGCCCCGGCTGGAGTGCGCGCGGGGGCGGTGACATCATTAATCTGCACTCTCTGCAACACCTGGGGCCTCCTCTGGCTTCGCTCGCTCCATATGGCTCTCTCTTCCTTCGTTGTTTTTGCCGTGTGCACGCATTGTTCCATATACGCTCCGTTCCTTCTGTGGATTTTGTATTCCATTATTCATTCCTTTGCATTCCATTTGGTTTCCCTCGCTCCGACCTTGCACGTAACTATTTCCCTTAACAGTAGCTCGCCTAATTAAGTATTTTATTTCTTCTAAAAATATCATTTGAACTTTGAACTTAACACATTTATTACTTTTTTCTAGTCGAGTAAGTCATGAGTCATCTTGTTGATTTATTTTTAAATATTTTTGTTTATAATTTATCTTGTTCCCTGTATTTTTCGAGAAAATTCTTGAAGAATTTGTAACATTATTTTGGCTATTTTAAAATGCATATTCAAAAAACATTCTTATTTCTCAGTGTGAATATCATCAACATTCGTTTATTCCAGTCTACATTTGTTTCTTCACGTTCTCTTTATTGGTATTTTGCCAAATTTTCGTTCATATTTTCCTCCTGTCTCCCTACAATGTAATTGTTACCGTCATCTTCCTTTCTTGACAGGCTCCGGCTCCAGCTGAATAGGCAGGCTGTCTGCTTCAGTCCTTCACAATGCGGAATCAGGTTCATTACTGCCCCTCGTCAAGCGCCACTGGTCGCCGACTCGAGATTCGCTCGCGTTACGAGATGCGTCCGGCCGAGGTCTTCGCAGATGCTGCCCTGACTGCCGACCAGCGACGCAGCCACCGTTTAAGCATGAAACGGAATCGATACTCCGCTATATGTAGCCCCTAATTGGCCGGATACACGCGGCGCGGGAGACTTTGAAGTCTCTTTTTAACGCGGCCTTTGCGACGCGGGGCGGAAGAGGGGATGCAGCAGAGCAGGGCAAATTTCCGTCTGCTTTGGGCCTGACATGACCTCGGCCACTCCGCCGCGCGCTCCCGCTTCGACGTCAAAGATCTGCTCGTGCACGACGCGCCACGTCGTGATGTGTTTCGTCTCTCTGGAAGTTCATTTTCCCAGAAACTAATTTAATAATATTAGGGCATCTCCATGCAACGTAAGATAACTTAAAATTCCAGGTTCGTTCGTAGATACAGTTTTATGTACAAAAAAGTATTTAATTTTATTGTTTTCGTGTAATAATTTCTATCCTAATTTCGTAAATAATTTATTGCGTGTGACTCATAATTCAGTTTTGAAAATTTTAAAAAGAACAGGAGTACAAAGAGTTCTGTTTAGAGTACTACATAATTGGGTTCATTAATGTAGTATGTTGAGTGTATAACACATGATTTTATTCTTCTCATACATATATTATTTCGTTTTCAAGGACTTAGATTTGCGTGAAGTCTCGTGCTTTTGAATGCAAACTCGGGTTTCCGTGCTCCGTGACTGCACTATGAACAATTAGTCACGCTCTCTACTAGTAACTCATTATACTAAGTGTTTAATAGCAGGGTGAGACTTGCACATCATGCGAGGAAATCTTATGATCGTGAGATAAAATTAGAAAGATTAAGAGCTGCTCACGATCTGTAAGTAAGCTTATATTTATTTCCACAACTGGCATTTTTTGACAAGATGCTCCGGAATAGTCACGTAGGTTCTCTATAATTCCTATCTTCTAAAATTGCCTTTCATCGTGAGATAACAAAACAGTCGGCAGGGTAGTTATTAGGGGTTGTTTCTGGGCGTAATGCGAAGGTTGACCGCTAGAGTCGCTAGCGTCGCGTCGCGCCGAGGGCGCCCGCCAGAGCCACCTGTTGGCGGAGGGTGGCGACACTCTAGTACCGCCGTGGCGACACGTCGATGCTGGTGAGGAGGGTGGGAGATGCAGTTTCAAATGCTTCAGGGTCAAGAGTCTCATTGTTCTTCGGAAGTTCAAGTGCCAGTCGTCGACATATCGATGTATAATTTTTTGTGTTCCCGACTGAGTGTCGTGTTTTTTGTTGCCCCCTCTTACGGTTTTCGAGAGTTCATCTTCCCACAGAAGTATTTTTATTCAGAGTCTGATCTGAATCGCTTCCAAAAAACGAGAACATTTTCATTTTAAAAAGGTCGCCGTGGATAAATTGTCTGAACAGAAATTTGAAGAAAGTTTGAAATGTTTTCCAGCTGACGTTTGACATATCAGTGTGTGATATTGGATATTACCTTTACTAAACGTAACTTTTTATTTTTTCCAATTTTTTTTAAATTAGTTAATTAATGTGTGTTCAAATATATACGCTCTGTATTACTACATTTCAGAGTTCAATGCTCTCGTGTTCAGTCCTTGATATTTCTTCCTACACTGTTTGAATCTTACTTAGTTTAATGGTTTTACTATTCTTACACCTTTATCTACATTATCTTTCATTTTCCGTCCATTCTTTCTTCCAAGTAAAATAATCTGTGGTATTAGCAATTAAGCGTTTGAATTTATGACTATCGACACTTAATATTTTATTAAATGCAAGTTGAATTGAATTGAATTGACGTCTTATTTTACGTGGCGAGACTCGGGCAATCAGGCACGCAAATTTTGCTACGCTCTTTTTTTCAACAAGTGGAGAAAGAAGGTATTTCTTGGGCGACGAACAAGCGATTTCAATTTAGCTCAGAGGCATGTAAAAGATCCTCAAGCCTAAATGCCGCAAGTAAATCTACTAACATGGGACAGCCGGCTTTACTTCCCGTCCGAAGAATTTTTCGCCCTGAAAAATCCACGGCTTCGATCAGGTTTGAACTAGCCAACTTGTTCATTAGTATGTTGAACTTGTTCTTTAGTATGCGTGTATTATCAAAATAATTTGTTTATTTCTTACATATTCTACGAATATGGGTTTCACTTGCATCATATTACTGTGAAACACTTGTTCATGATTCCTTCTAGAGTGCATCTTAATCGTAAACACCAGAGCGTCGATACTAGAAACGGCGTCGCCTTGCGACGTGACTGACAGCCTATGGCGTCCGACAGACGGCGCGCGCGTTAAAACAAACCGTGCTTAGTTTACAATTAATAAATCGGGGATCTATACGGGCGCGTGAAAGACAGCCGTCTGCCCGTTTTATGCGCTCTCCATAAAAGTAGCGCTTTACGAGCCCGCGTCTAGACGCCATTGCCGGCGCCCATTAAAAGTGCAGCGCGAGCGGCGTCGCGGCGCCGCGCCGGGGCGCCGCGGGCGAGCGGGTGAGCGGGTGAGCGGGCGAGCGGGCGAGCGGGCGAGCGGGCGAGCGGGCGAGCGGGCGAGCGGGCGCCGCCGAGGCCTACGCGCCGCGTGTGGGGGCGTGGGGAACAGCTGAAGCGCGCTCGATTTGGATATTCTGTAGACGGGGGTGATGAAACTGGAAGCGGGCTGGTGGAGATATAAACTGCTATGTTCAGACTTTCAAAATTCTACGTATTTGCGATGTGCGTTTCGTCATTTTTCTTCATTATTATATACTTTCGTGTCCTTGTTCGTTTTTTTTTCTTGTCGATTGTGAAAAACCAAATGCGGAATTAGGAAAAAAGGAAGAAACATAAAGGAAGTAGTACACAACTCTGTTGTTTGTCGTTTCGAAAAAAGAATAGTTGTGTTCTTCACAGTATATTATACACACAGTACAATATGAAGCATTCTCATCGTGTTTAAAATAGATATCGTACACATTGGTGTATATAGGAGTTACCATGTACATTTATTTTCAAGATTAATGGTTTATTAGTAGCATATGCTTAGGTTTCTTCTTAGAACACTGTATAAAGACTTCGCATGTTCTTCGGAAAACTCCGAAAATAACCAATAATATGCACAAGCTATTATTACTTTTTTCTCAAACCACATACGATGAATTTAGTATCGCTTTTAGATTAAGCTTATCGTCTCCATTCTCGAATTCAAAAACAATTCTAAAGAATGACGGAATTTCGTCGTATGATAATGCTCGTAATAAAAGTACTCCTGAGAAAATAAAACGAATTAGCAACTCCATGCTTTAGCAACTCCCTGTAGAATTCGGTGTGATCACTGGAAATGAGGCTTGGGTCATATGTTTATTATTAAGCCCTGAAGAAATTAAATATTTCGAAACGTTGCTATAACTGTTTTTTTTTTACCCATACTGACCAATCCCGTGAAGTAATTTTATTATTAATTAATGGTGGTGATTTCTATAATGGTTAAAACGAATTAGAGGAATTCGCGTAAAATTTCCGCTGCCCTGTTCGACCGCGCCATAGAGGACCGTCATTGGCCGATAGCCGCAGCTGCCCCGGGCCACGCGCGCCCGCGGTGTTTTTGTCGCCCGGGAGGACGCGTCACCGGGGCGTGAGGATACACGCGCTGACATGTGCTTGAATGCGTGAACGTGTGTGAGGTTGCCCGTGGTCCGAACATAAACCCCGCATTGGATTTTTGCGATTTGGAGTCACTTCTTTGAATGAAACTAAACAAGAGGTGTAGTTATTCTTTTTTATGAAGTATAGGTGTTGTGGTGTGATATCTTTGGCATTTGTCATAAAATAATTAAAGACGTTGTCATTGCCAACAATATTATTTAATGCAATGCTGCTATTGCATTAAATAATATTGTTGGCAATGACAACGTCTTTAATTATTTTATTTTTTATGAAGTCCAATTCCAACAGCGTTCAAATTCACAGTACCTATAAAAAAGGCATATAGCAAGAATTTATATAGTAAGTTAGGATATTTATCGAATGTTTTGTTTATGTATATTATGGTTATAAAATATTACTTTTAATCCATACTCCTAAGTGCGACTTTCGCCATTTTAACAAATAAAAATGTTAGTGAAAGTGTTATTTGCACTTATTAGTTTCGTATGCTCTTGTGACTCTTCCTCTACCAGACTGTACCCTTACTTTTATTATCATATCAAAATACAACTTACGACAATCGTGTCACTGATTGTCATAACTGAACATCTCGTTTATTATCTTCGTTTCGCGACCATTATTCTCTCGAGTGACGCGGGCGAAACCGAAACAGCGAGAGCGAGAGAGAGAGAGAGAGAGAGTCGGGGCCAGCAATGCTGGCGAAGCTGTCACTGCGTTCGCTGTCGGCTTGTACGTCCGGGGGCGCGCTGGGAATTGGCAGCTCTACATGACTCGGGAGAGATTTGCCCGTGTCCACCGCGCCGCGAGGCCTCGTCCCATTAGCAAGCCGACTAGCGGCCTCCGGGCAACGCAGCTGCGGGGATACACCTGCGGCGACGCGACGGAAACCAGGCATGGATTTATATATCGTCCTGCTAATTAGTAAAACCTCGTAACTCCATATTCCCTCCTCTGTTTTCTATTTGCTTCATGATAAAGTATAATTATGAAGGAAAAGTAATAAATAAAAGTAAATAAAAAATCGAGTATCTTAAGTAATTGAGTTCTCAAGTATTTATAAGTTAACAAGAAAGGAAACTAAAGTTATGCTTCCCGGATATGTTTATTCTTTACATTGCAAAACTATCCAATATGAAGTTGCGAGGTATGCTAGTTTGTATGGCCAAATGCACAGATCAGTAGTGGCCAGAGTTCCCGCTTGATGGGAACCCATATTGTGTTTTAAACCAACTTTTATATTAGCATAACTTTTACAATACTTCATAAATGTGCAGAATTGTGTAATATTAACTTTTTTTAATTGTAGAGTAGTTTATTTGCATATTCATTTTGATTATGTACAATGTGATTAAAGGTTCCCATAGTTGAGTGGGATTAGCATTTACTTAAGACATTAATCCGACTCTGAGAAGGATGAAGCGGAACTTCTACAACATGGACAGAAGCGGAAACGGGAATGAGATCTTTTTAAAGTGACCTTACGTTTAAATCGGAACTGTTCGGTTTGGGGGACAAAAGACTAGGCAAACGGATTGAAAGAATAAATATAACTGAGTCGGTTCACGTACAGCATGATCGTGGAGTACGCGGAAGATAGTTGAATATAACGAAATGTCCTACATAGTTACGCTAAATGAAACTATTTGAAATTTCCTTTAAAGAATACGTGATTCAAGAGTGTAGCTTTAACCAGTCTGATTCAGCGTGCACTATGCCGGGGATGTTTCCAAGCGAAGTAAGAAAGTGCGAGAATAAAAGCTCAAGCACTGATATTCTACGTAAACGATCAATTGTAACTAAGAGAACGAAGTGAAGTGTCGATTGTGCGCCTCGTTGTACAAGGAGATGCAGAAGCAATGAGACGGAAGAGATGGGACGACGTCGTGGTCGTCGCCTTATTTCTGGAACGATCGCGTTATGGCGCGGAGTTTCCGTTGTGGGTACAACCGACGGCCGCCATTCGCCGGCTAATGCGTTCTGCAGGCGCGCGCTTCGCCGGTTCTGTGGAGCTCTCGTCCCCGCCTCCACCTCCGTCACCTCCACCCCTTCCACCCCCACCGCCTCCATCTCGCGCCACCTCACCGCTCCGCCACTCCACCACCTCGCGACTCCGACCTCGGCCACCTCCACCGTCTCTTGCCTCCACCTCCGCCTCCCGCCCCACCTCCACCGCTCCCGTTCACCCCACCTAACCGCTCCACCACCCTCAAGTGCCACTGCCACCCACCTCCCCACGCTCCGGACTCCGCCGAATCCGCCTCCGCCCCCGCCCCCACACCTCGCCAATTGGCCTCCGCCATCCCACCCGCCTCCGCCGTTTTTTCCTTTTTTTCTCTTTTCTTTCTTCGTTGTTCATTAGCAAAATACCTGCGAGAGATGACTTGATTGTCCCACTTTCCTTTCCTTATATTTCTCTTTCTTTTGTACCAATTTAAATCTTGCGTGGAGATTTTTTATATAGATGACGTGTGTCATCATCCAGCCCCTACTTATATATATATATATATATATATATATATATATATATATATATATATATATATATATATCTGGAAGTGAAGATAACGGAATATGAATTCGTTTTTTTTAATATGAATAATACAAGCCTGGTCTATGCACCTATCTTGTTCTCTTGTGTTAATAAACCAAGATTATTTTTTTACTGACAACTTCTTAATCGATGTCCGTTATTAGATCTTTTCAATCAAGCCACCTTACCCTCGGCCTTTCAACCTCCTAATCCCCGCCTTTTCGCGCGTTTTGCGCCTGAACGTCTCTGCTGAGCGCCCTCGGCCTGCTCGTGCCAGCCCAGCGTGTGCTCTTTTGGGCCTCGCCGTGGGATGGGTGAGGGGCTTTGTGGCTGCTTGTACGTCGCCGCGGCGCCTTCTTTCGTCCCTTCCCCTCTTCACTCCCCCTCTCCCAACCCCTTCTTCCCTTCTCCCCACCCCGTCGGCCACCCTCCCGCGCGTCGATAAGCGGATTGCACCGCGCCGCGCCAAGTGTGTGCGTCGGCTTTTTTTTTAACGCGCCCCACCCGCCCGCCCGTCCGCCCAGCGCCTCTGCGTGCATTAGCGGAATCCGTTTCTGCCGCCGCCGCCGCCGCCCGCCCCACCGGCGAGGCGCGGGCGTTGTTTTGTAAGAAGTTTCTTCCGCCTCGTATCGGCTACTGGAGGAACGGTGAATTCCTTGCATGGGTTTTGTAATATTTTGTCTGCTGGTAATGTTTGTAATTCTATAGCAGTTCCCTCAGGATGATATTAGATGCTTTTTATTACATATATTCGTATCACGCGTGGATGCATTTTATTGCATCGCTCATGAGCTGCAACTCCCATCCAACTGAAATGTTTAGTTGTGACAGTTGTTTTATAACATTTTGAAATGATCAGCCTGATTCTGTATTGTGATCAGCTAATGCCTAATGGACAAACCTGAATGAGTGAATGGGTTGATGGATAGGTGATTATGTACATATGATAATGGAATATGATGGAGCAATGTCGCTAACCCTCTATGTACTCGCCAAATTCCACATGCATGGGACGGGAAATAGTCTTCGGTGTCAGCGATTCAAGACGAACAGTTTGTCCCCCTCATCACAGACCGCCCTTACACTTGTTATCAATAACAGAATTTGTACGAACCCTTTTAGCAGTGCTTACGGATATTTCATAATCCATCAATTATTAAGCGAGTGATATTAACATTTCAACAGCTTCCGAACGCTTTGAACACGTGTATACCACCCCGTTTTTTTCCGAATGGGGCCGGTAATGCAACCCACAAACGCTATCTCTTTTGCAGAGATCATTATGAAGGTGTCCTTTTTGCCACCTGGATTGTAAAATGTCTGCATTACCATTTTTAACGACACCAAAATAGTGAATTGGAATTTGTGAACACGTGTTTGTAAAACAACTCACTACAAATACTGCTCACGTATTGTTTGCTGTACGCATTGGTATTAATATTATTAGACCCAAACAAATCATATTTCTCTAGCCGTCATGCACATTTGGCAACTTTACTAAAATTCGTGCTACAAAAGGAAGTTCTCATCGCCGTTTCAATAATTATTTTATGTTTCATCACTATCAATTAAATCTTACTCTTTAATTCAGAATAATTTTGGGTTGTAAGTAGAAGTTATGATTAAGAATTATGGAAGCGAAGTTGATGCATACTTAAGAGAAAAGGTATTTTTGGGGGGAATTCAGGCAGCTCTTAAGTGCCGATGCGTTGCATCATACGCTCGCTCACTTCCATGTATTTCCCTCACATGTGAAGGCTTTCAAGCTAGCTAGAGATACACTTTGGCATTAGTGAAGCGATATGAGCAGAACGTGTTAGGGGAGCGGATCGCAGTACCCAACGTGTGCTCCTCCGAATACGCGCCCGGTTCACTGGTGCACATCAATGTCCTTTCTATTCACGCAGCAGCTTTCATCAAGCGCAGAGGTGATGCGAGAGGGTGCAAACCTCTGTATATCGAATATTCCATGCGCTTATTATCGGCTAATTCCCAAACTCATAACCACGTAGAGTTGTGTACTAAAAGATTCACAGTCCATGAAGCTTGGTAAAGTGGCGCTCTTGAATGTAGAGCGACATGCAGAATAATTCATCCAACAGTATGATCAGCAGAGGGTGCAGTGTTACGTGTATAGAGCGTGGAGTGGCACAGAGCGTATAGTGACTATCTCGTATCCTTTCAAACTAAAATCCAAGAGTTCATATTATTCCCGAATTGTCTCGTTTACATACGGTTCCTTTGTTTCAGTCTTTTCTAACCTTTACGAATGTTACCCCCCGCTATCTCGCATTTCCACGTTCGATAACGACAGTCTCCCCAGTATTTCGAGGTAACTTCCCTTTTCTTCTGGTGCACCCTCAGCTTTCCCCGTGGGGTTTCTACCTCTTTTTGGAAGGCGTGATCAATATACTCCAATATACTTACGATCTCGGCGACGCAGGTAATCCCGCTTTCCATCGGAAACCGGAACTCGACCAGGTCTCTGCCGCTGGGCTTTTCTATTAGACCCGAGAACTCCGTCCCGTGGCAACGGCTCCGTTCTCCCAAGATTATGTTCTCTTCCCCCTACTCGTAGCTGATTCTCCTCTCTGGCTGGAAGAGAAACTTTGTGCGACTATTCCCCGGGCTTCGTGTATTTCCCCTGCAGTCCTTTGGAACACCCCTTCTGTTGAAGTTGTTGTTTCCTTTGCGCATCAAACGAATGTGGTGAAAGTAGTTTGTTTTCTGGTTTAACTTTGCAATGTTCAAAAGACTTATATAAAGCATTTTAAAAAAGGCTTTGCCTTATTAAAGAGGTTGGAAAAGTATAGGGCAGATAAAATGTCCGTTGAAAGTAGTTCATTTTATTAGCCGTTGAGATGCTTTAAGTTTGAAGGCAAAGAGATTTTTTTGTGGTTTTGATGACTTTTCAATGGACTTTCAACATCACGAATATTACTTGTGATTTTTTCACAAAGTTTATATTCAATTGAAAGATGGTAAAAAGCTATATAATATGTTATAAATGAAAAACTAGTAAGTTTTTATTAGACATGTTTTTACTATCATTTTACTAAAAAAAATATCAACATCTAGAAACACAAATATTTTCGAAAACCCAATTTTTATCCATTATATTTTCGATAACGTTTGTAAATAGGCTGATGTAATGGCATGTGGACGCTCAAATACGTTATTACGACGACAAAAGCAGCAACAGCAGCAGCAGCAGCAGCAGCAACAGCAACAGCCACATCAGCAAAAGCAACATCCCAGGGTGAGTGTTACCAGTGTTGAGAGTGTGAATGTGAGTATGTGTGTGCGCCGACGGGGGCAGGCGAAGTGGCTTCGAAGAAGTGCGAATCAACAAATCCTCCGAGTTTGTCTATTCTCTAGAGGCGGGGAACGTG
>BOPP01000085.1:3930519-3963015 GCA_017312745.1 Gryllus bimaculatus | reverse complement strand
GGGGGCGAGAGTCTTCATACAAATAACCACGCTCGCCGCCGGTATATTTACTGACTCGGAGACGCGCGTCTGCCGCCGGAGACGGCGATTGTGCCCGCGCGCCGATTCCTGCACTCGCTCTCCGCCGCACTGCGCTGGCGCGCGTGTCACGCGCCACTGTTTATTCCGTGCGTAAACTCCGCCATCTGGCCTCTCTTGCCCAGTCCGATTAATCTGCGAGGGATCGTTAAGCTTACGAGTGTATTGGTAGAGCACTTGACGCTGAGTGCTCAAACATATAAAACGAGCCGAGCGTTAGTTTCAAGTACTAAACGGTATTAAAGATGCTGGCATTGAAGCAACAGCGCAGGCAAGATGTGCGTCATTATAGACCAACACGTCCATGTGCAGAGCGCTTTTTTAATTTGTCACTGGGTACTTTTCTTAATTGCTTTTGGGCTTATCAAGCATCCCAAACACACAAATATTTACTCTGTTGCAAGATATCTTCGAGCTGAAGATATGCTGTAACGATTTTTTATCGCTTAAAGAAATTAAAGTATTAACAATGTATCCGAAAGGTTAATATATGTGTTTGACATCCAAATATGTATATTTACAATACATAAAATGACTGCAGAAAGAAAACAATACTATGTTTGGCACAGAGTCCCAGTGGTGTGTCATTTCTATAACATAAAAATTCTATATACTCCAGCGAAATTAAATTAAATTAACTTTGTACATATCTAAATTATGGAGTATTTGCTGAATGCACATGATTTTTTTACCACATTTCGATCTACATAAATGAATTATCTAGTTCCTCAATGAAGTCGTAACAATGCTGTGACTTCTCTGAATAATTAATAGGTCGTGAAAACTAAATTTTACGGTATCTTACCATCTTATATCAGTTTTTGAAGAAATTGTTTGGCGTAAATATGCAAACAACTCAGCTAATTTGATGATAAACAGTGATCTCAAATTCTCGTTATATCGTATATAATCAGAAATCCACTTTAGTAATCGACTTGTTAGGGTATATGATTTTATGAAGTTAATGATTCAGTTCGTAAATTTTCGTATGCCAATAATTTGTCAAACAGAAGGAACTTAACTTTTTAATATGAAGGGGGCCAAATCTATTATTACAAAATGTACAATTGAGGGTGGTACGCGTGTCGGAAACGAGATGCAGGAATTGTGCGTACGTACGTGTGTGTGTGTGTGTGTGTGTGTGTGTGTGTGTGTGTGTGTGTGAGCAGAGAGAGAAGAGAGAGAGAGAGAGAGACGGAGAGAGAGAGAGAGAGAGACAGAGAGAGAGACAGAGAGACAGAGAGACAGAGAGAGAGAGAGAGACAGAGAGAGACAGAGAGAGAGAGACAGAGAGAGCAGAGAGAGAGAGAGAGAGAGAGAGAGAGAGAGAGAGAGAGAGAGAGAGAGAGAGTCGTGAGCTACTTACCCCGTCGAGCATTGCGTCTAAGCGCTGGCCGCTCCACAGGCATCCACGATGGACGACGAGATCCAGGAGACGGTGGAGTCCATCCTGGGCAAGGGGGTGAAGGTGGTGGACTGCGAGAAGAAGTCGTGCGTGCGCGAGGAAGAAGTGCTGCTGGTGAACGGCTGCCCGATCGCGCTGGAGGGCGAGGACGGCGCCGCCATCCGCGAGGCGCTGCTGCACGGCACGGTGCCGCACTGCGACCTGCTCAACCAGATCCTGATCCGCGCGGGCATCCTGCGCGCGCCCGTGCGCCTCGAGACGTCGCTCAGCGTCAAGTCGACCGTGGTGACGCGCGAGGAGGTGACGGTGGCGCGCGGCGGGCAGGTGGTGGACGAGCGCTCCCGAGAGACCAAGGAGGACAACTTCTACACCAGCACCACCAGCGAGGTGTGGGAGCCCGTGGGGTGGTGGTGAACCGACGGCGGGCGGGCGGCGGCGGCCGCCGCAGCCTCCTCCTCCTCCTCGCGCGGCCATCCGCCCTCCTCCGCGTCCTCTGACAGCCGCGCCAGCACCGCCCCACCAGCCAACGCCTCCACCTCTACCAACGACTCCGCCGCCTCCGGGCAGCAGTACTACCTCCCGCTGTCCCCCAACGTGTTCCGCGCGCGCAACGGCGCGCCGCCGCCCCCCGCCCCCGGACCGCCGGGGGGGCTCGGGAGCCGGCCGGGCCGGGGGCGGGGGCGGCGCGCCCCCAGCAGTACTACCCGCCCACCGTACTGCGCGGCGGGGCGGCGTTCACGCCCACCTCGTCCGACTCGCTGGACTCGGACGAGCTGGACTGCGCGGCGCCGGTGCGCAACGGCCTGGGCAAGCTGAGCCTGGCGCCCGACGGCGGCGCCGCCAAGAACGGGCACGTGGTGGTGCCCGGCGTGCAGACCACCACCTCCGCGGTGAGTACGCAGGGAGAAGCGGACGGGGACGGCCCCAGGCCGGGCTCCCCGCCGCCGCCCGACCGACACTGAAGCGTCCTCCAGGAGCCTGGATTCGCTCTCGTCTTCCTAAGCCATTTGAGGCGTCTCGGTGCAAATTCTCGCATTACACATTTCACGTTTCGTAGGAAATTGCAACGCGGTTACGCCTTTCAACACCAAACGAGTGGCACGATTCATACAATTCGTGTCCAATATATCTGCCTTTTCGCATTTGTTCTTGTAATTACTTGTGATATAACAGATCTTCTTCGGCTCCTTGATCTAGATTAATAGTTTCGATGTCCAAAGCATCACCGGAACGCCTCAATTTACACTTAATTTCACGGCTTTCACGGATATGCGATTTGAAGTACGAACAATACATAATATGTAAAACTAAAGGGAAGCAAGGACCATGCACGGAAAGAGTGAAAAATACGCGCATATTGGTTGTTTGAGCTCACTTTTGTCGGCATATACGTACATTTTGAAATTCCGTAAAGAATAATATACGTAGCTTTTTTTCTCTTGCGTTAGGCACTACTCAGCGTAAATCGAGAATGATAATTTGGCGAATCACATCTGGGTGCTTGTTTTCCTTGCACTGAGCATTGTGATGTAATTGTGCAGATATGCATAATATAGTTTCACACTTTTTAAACATTTTTTCATTCCTATCAAACTATCCATTCCATATCAAAGTAATTGTGATATTTGGACAATGTTATGTCCAGTAGTTTGTAGATCTTTCTAATTATTAAATAGAAGTTATACATGTACAAATATAATACTATTTCTCTTGTTTCGAAGCAATAAATGATTACGAAATAAATATGAATTGATTTAATTCACCGGTAGTTTAGCTGAACACTGTTTCTAGTAATGAAAAATGAATACAAACATTGATTCTCCGATCTGTGTTTCTTTTTTTTAGCTTTATTCTACTCTGTTGTCGAGAACGACAGCAGTTAGTAGTTTGTTTCTAACGAGCGTATTTAGCGGCATTCACACTTTCCCACGTAGCGGCAAACAAAAATTATATTATTCATTTTTCTTTGTTACACTCTTTCGCCTGCTTTGAAAACTGTTAATGTCAAAGAACGCTTTTACTTGTCCCTGCAACGCACTTGTTCCAAGAAAGGTCGGAGGCTTTTCGCCCTACTCTGCTGCGTTTGGGCATTGTGTGTTAATGTCGCACGCTGCAGGGCTTTTGATGCCGTTTGGGAGCATTAACGGCCACCTGAGTCACTCCGTGACTAACATGTCCCATTGTGAGCAAAAGAGACGCCAGACGCAATTTCAAAAGAGCTCTTTCCAATGATTACTCGCTTGCATCTAATGTGTGTGGATCGTACGTTCCTTGCCTTCTGTCTGAGAGCGGCGGTCTCGCTTGTGTGCTCGGCGGTGCCCTGGACGGGACCCCGCTTTCTCTGTATTAGTCGTCAATCTTCGATAAGAACGTTGCTTCGGGAACGAAAAAGAAATACAACCGGTTTCCTTCCAGGACAAGAGGAGCACACGTGAATCACAAAGACGCCACCACGTTTTATTACCAGATTAAAACCTGCTTTTTGTAGGTCAGGCCTGAGACACTTCTCGTGTGTTATCACCCCTTATGGAAGACGGATGTTGCCCACTTCCACCCTTCGTATTAGTCGCGACGTTTAAGAGAACGCGAGCACACTTGTTTCCGATCCGAAGCGTCGAAAATCAATTTAACCCGGAGGTGGAGCTAAGAAAATAAATTTGTGAATGAGGCTCCGGGAAAAGTTGGTAATAAATTGAGCAGTCAATGGCGGCCCCGCTCGCCGCCGCTCGCCCTGTTTGTTTTTACCGCGGCGGCGGCGGCGGTCGAGGCCAGAGATGTCGATCGATTGTCTGCTCTCGAACAGCGTCTTCGGGTGACCCCCTGCGCCGCCTGCGGATCCTCCGGGAGCGACCGTGGATCGAGGAAAAAACGCAGTCCAGGTGATGAATGCCTGGCCTCTCGTGGGCGAGAGTTCTTGGAAGGAACTGAACCGTCCATCGTTGGTTTGTTGTGAATGGACGAAAGGGCACGAGATTGTGTTGGGAATGTTTCCAAACACGTTCGTACTTTATTGTGGTAAACACATTGATCAACGTTCTGACAATTCACGAATGTGGCGTGAATTTATAACACAATTTTTATTTTTCTGTTCGTATCTAAAATTGATACGCATATACGTGTGTATATAAGTGGGTAAATATGAGTCGACAGAAGCAAAAAATTTTTAAAAATATTTTCTAAAAGTGCAGTATTACTTAGTAACTATTGTCTAGTTAGGGTATTTTTTTTAAAAAAAAAAACAACGTTACTCATAACAAGTTCATTTTGCTCTCATGTGTGAAAAATGCGTCAATTTTTTTAGTCACGATATTAAATAGTTATAAACTTATTCTTTGTAACTCATGCACTTCAATTTGCTGAATGTAATGGTCTATGAAAACGATAATTTAAAAAAAGTTAAAAATTTTTAAGTGTAGACCAATTTTTGCAAATAAGTAATTTTTTACAAATGATTAATACTTGAAAAAAATATTTATTACGTAGCTACTTAGCCTAATCGTAAAGTTCAGTTTCTCTCCAACATTAAAATGCTAATGTCTTCAATGCGGTTTAAAAATAACGTGTGGATAGAATTCTTTGACCAATAATCGAACATGATTAGACAATTGTAAAAGTGATATGAAGTTCCGGACCTGCAATATAACTTCACTCTCAAAAAATATTCACTCTCAAAACTTGTTTAAGAACACGAGAATGAAATACCGACACGTTTGCTTCAGATCCAATTCAGTAGTGCAGCCGAACTGGTTCCGTTGCATTCGCAATTTATCGCAGGCGACATAACCTCACTCCTTCGACAGAACATTAGTTTAATCAGAGTCTTCGGAGCAGCAGGGGGCCGATGCGACACAAATTGCGCATTCGCATCTGTTCCAGCTGGCTGCAACCCAAGCTGATTCCCGAACGCTGCGGTGAATTCGATTCGTTGGGTCGCACGTAGCGCTTCACAGGCTGTTGAACCGCACTCGACGTCTGCGACTCGTAAGCAAGGGGCTTATGCACGGCATGGCAGACATGGCACGTGCCATGGGCGCCGCTCACAAGGGGCGCTATTTAGAGTATACCCGCTAAAACCAGTAACAACAACCCTAATTTGAAGTAAGCTGACTGGGGCGCCAATTCTATGCTTGCCGTGGGCGCCTGAATACCTAGATACGCATCTGCTCGTTCATTATCTTCCCTTTGCGAATGATATCTCGCCATATTGCGTTCAAATCTATTACTATTACGATTGTTTGATTCCTTCAATGAGTTTTAGAAGCAGAGAAGGATAATGTGGGTATCGAGAAAAATGGTTGGTACAGAAGCCACACTTTATGCAGTAACGCTCACAAAGATGTGTTTTTCATATTAACTGCTTCTAATGAGTTTCAGATACTCGCTGTAGAATCTAACCCAATGCAAATATGATATGTAAATGCATACTATGAAGGCTTACCTTTCATATATTTAACTAATTTTTAATTGCTTTTAATAAAACCTTTCTCCAATAAATTTACCAAAAATTCAGGTAATAATTTGTCTTACCTCTCAATCTATTTCGTAATTTTGTTAGTTAAATAGTTTATTATCATACAATGGTTACAATTGAAGGCAGTAAGATATATGAAGTCCTCAGTTTTATACACACGCACTCCCAAATTGATAATTTACAATTACATTCTATTATTTTACGAATACATATAATCGGAGATGCAATCAGATTTTGTCGTGGGGGAGGGGGGAACTACAAATATAGTGTCCAATCCTTACTGTTTTCTTATAAAGAGTTTTATGTTCAATTCTTTATCATTTATGGCTAATGTAAAGTGTATCTTAATGTTTTGACATGAGGTTAAAATTTATAATTTTATCAATAACTTTATAGAATGAGTTTCTTTAATACAGAAAATGGGTAAAAGCTATATTTTTCAATGTGTATCATTGGGACGGAGAAGAGGGGGGGGGAGATCCTTGAATCTCCACTTTGGGTGCGCCACTGCATATAATTAATACAGAATTTGACTGACGATAGCAGAAAAGAAGAAGAAGAAAACAAATCTTCACGGGCTAAATTTGAGCGCGTAAGCAATGAGTTGTGAGCGCCTCTTCGGCCTCTGCGTCGGCGGCGTCGGCGGTCCTCCCAGGCGCCGGGCCGTCGCGACGGCTGCGTCGTTTTCATGCACAGTCGGAAGGGGCGCCCCGCGCCGCTTAGCATACAGACAATGCGCTTCGCCGGCCGGCGGGGCGGGGCGGGGGCGGGGGCGGCTCCACCGGAACCAGGAAAGCGCGTGTGCGGCGCGTGACGCTCACCGCGCTACGCGGAGACACTACGCGCGTGGCAGGGCCGATTTGTTTCTCGTTCGTACACTTAATCTTATGACCTAACCACTACAGTGCCTCATAATACGGTATTTCCCCATACTGAATATTCAACATATCAAAATTATAATAAACATACTACCTTCGTAAATAAACATTTACTTGTAAATAATTTAATTTTAATTAATACTTAAAATAAGCAATTTAATTTTAACATAATTTTCATCTACATTTGTTTTGTGAAAACCCATAGAAACAATTTATCCAAGTTTTAAACTTTTCTTTTTGCTTATTTTTTCACCCGTAGTTAATCTCTGTATTTAATACAAACCACAAGAAAATCCCTGCATTATATCTCTGTGACGTAGTGAAATACAGAAATAAATTTCAATAACAAAATAAAATAATATATCACAGATTATGTACAAGTTACAATGAATTGTTAATTTAAAACAACTCCGGCAACCTTTTCCTTTCTGAACACTGCTTTAACCGCAGAAAACACAAGCCACGCGTGATGCGCGCCGTCTGGACCTCTGTCACGTGAACAATTACCGTCACATGGCCTGACGCCAACAAGTTAACCGCGGTCGTGGCGACCGTGTGCCACAGCACGTGAGATTGGTCGGCCCTTATCTGCCGGGACATCTTCGCCCACACACCTACACCCTCCTTGTACAACGCGTACAAGCTTCCCGATGCAAACTGAATGAGAACGCGGCGCAGATTGGCGTCGCGTTAAATAGTTTGAGTGCGTGACACCCCCACCGACTGTTCCATAGAAATAGGCCCGCGGCTGGCGCTGCAGGCTCGCAGGCCAGCCTTGGTTTAACGCCCACACAAAGAGTCTTCAGGTTTGGCTGCCTGCTTCCGTACAACGAGGCTCGAGGCCAGCATCCTCGGAGTTTAACAGCCAACGGTATTTTTTGAGGCTCTGGCGGCTCTACAGTGATGCAAGCCGCCAGGCGCAAACTCCGGATGTTCAAGCGTGTAACCCCTCGCTTCCTCCCCCGCAGCGTACTTTCACCAACCTAACGGTTCTGGCCCTCGTGTTAACGACGCCACACTCTCAAAAGAAAGAGTTGAAGAAATGTTACAACAGAAAAGGAGTGCTGCATAGGCACAAGGGATATCGAAAGCCCGCAAAATGTTGTTTTATGTCGTTCATTACTTCTTTTCTAAAATTAAAGAAATGACGCAGCTTTATATAATCTGATATAATACAATAACTATTCATTACGAACAGAGAATTAAATGTTTCTGAAAATGAAATTGAACTTTTAATATTTCTAAATTAACCACGTCATGCATGTTTTAATAGACTGTAGTAAGATATGCTGCTATCCAACTAAAATCTACTTTAAAACGTATTGCATCGCATTTAATTATGACAACTGAAATTTTTTCTTAAGGGCAATGTGTCAGACGATCGTCGAACATACACATTTAAAAATCTTCATTAATCTTTGTATTTATATATTTTTTTTCCTCTACGATTTTTAATTTGTTTGTTTTTTCTTCCACAAATGTATTGTAGTTGGTCTTGAAACTGGCGGAATGAAGGAATAATGTCACTTAAGCGTTCCTTCTATTAATTTTATTATATCATTGGTATTTATTGCTTTTACTATAAAACCTGTTAATAAAGAATCAGTAATAACACATACAGGGTCCAGTAACGTTCATTAAAAAAACATCGCAAAAGTTGATGCAATTTGATTGAGTAGAAAACTGGAACTTCTTTCCAAACGAAAATTCTTAATGTTATAAATTCATATATAGAATTATGAACTTATTCAAAATTTAGAGGACCCCTAACCAGCTGGGCCCTGACCACGTGCTCAGTCTGTTTAAAAACATTAAATCCAGAAATTGCCATGGTCGTCTTTTATAATTTTAATATATCCCCTTCACAGTAGCCCTGTAGGGGCGCAGACCGTATTCAGGGGCGCCGATAATTGTTATTCCATTCCAGCTTAAGTAAATTGAGGGAGGGCGTTGTATTAAATCACTTTTTTATACTGCATTGTGGCATGCTCTAATTTTATTTAGTGCCAAGGAATGTTCAGTGTTTTGGGTATACATTCTGCAGCTCATTTATTGGGAATTTCTTGTTTTCAGGACATATGCTTCTTAGAACTTACTGTAGATCCTTACGAAACTGAACATATCAAATATATTATTTCCTGGGCATTGCTACGAAATTGTTTACAATCAGATGTAATATTTCTGCAAAGAAATGTGTAAATATTCAATATCAAATACATTAATTGGTATTTTTCAGTGAACAATACGTAATAGTAATATTTGACAATACGGGTTGACCCTTGATGCTAGGGCCTGGGGAGTGCATTTGCTATAACGGCGGAAAGGACACATTCATCAGGTACGTGGATATCTTTGTAGGAAAGGTTCTGCACACATTTCTGTGTGATTTTGATAAAGTTATGTTTCCCCATCTCGTTCTTTTAAAAAAAAATTGCTTGAAGTTGATTTGTTGATGTTTGTGAGCAGTTTGTATTGTTAACATCGTAGAGTGTGGAAAACAACAGTAATCAAAACATCGTTTTTCGTGTAATATTAATGTAGTTACCTTCTTTCTCCTGCACAAGTCCGTATGCTCCAATCCTCCCGCCTCCCATCTGTTTTTACTCTCGTGGAACTTGCAGCCATCTAGTGGCGAAATACTGAACCACGGCTCAAACCCGCCATGACGCCGCTTGCTTCATTTAAAGATTTCGCCGCCAGAGCGCAGTGCTCCCTCCTGAATTACGTGCTATCACCGCTGGGGTTGAGGCGAACAGGTTCCGTTACTCTCCACTAGAGCGCTGGAGTGCCGTTCTTAAAAGTTTGAATCAATATGGGTTGGAAACACTTGAGAGGCAAGTATAAGCTGTGTATTTGGAGTTGGTTTCATTCTCCCCAGAATTATTACGCGATTTACTACGATGATTTAATTTTAGGATTAATTAAAAACATAATTAAATATTTAATTTATACATGTCAATATTTATTTTAATTTCCAATATTTACTTACGTGCAAATGTAATTTTCTGCGGTAAACAATGTGCGGTTGGTAATAATTATCTCAAAAAGGGAATCATACTGTGCAATAACAAATAAGTTTTTTTATTCATTATTTCGTTTCGTGGTACACTTTTAAGATTATGTGTGTCTTCAGTAATTTACTCATTTTGTGTTCGTTTTCGACTCGTTCTTCAGAAGAAACTGTGAATGTACCGTACAAAAATGCGTTGATGATGAAATATTGTTATCCATTGTTTTTTTAATTGTGCCATGATATAATGTAAGAGAAATGGAATGTAAACTACTTTTTCGGGCGATGCCTGATTTTAGTGGTAAAGCTGAATGTGTAAGTATATGTTCTGAAATAACTTTAGATTATTTGTTAAGAACGTTATTATGATGTCGGTTAATTTTTTTTTTTCGACTATACTGGTACGTGATTATTTTCTCACGAAATTTTAATTATGTCGAAGAATGTTTGCACGTGAAGTTAGTTTTCGTTCTTCGTGAAGCATTTGAAAAAAAAAAAATCTTTTTTAGAAGACTTTTTCCTAATTGCTAGGAACATCGCGGAAACGCCAAAGCTCCCCCTTAAAACTGCTTAGACCAGGCACTTTGCTTCCTTGCAGTCGACTGGAGAAAAACTCTTTCGGATTCATACCAGGGTGAAGTGCGGTTGGTCGAGATCTCCCACCGGATAGCCCATAATCCACGAGCTTTAGAGCGCACTCTTAGGAGACCCGCCCTCGAAATCTACGTAACCGACTTGCAATTGCAATTTACATCTGATTGCAAAGGCGCCTCGAGCCCGTTCCCTGCCTCATTCATCGTCGGAAACGTGGAAAAGAAACGAGCGGCTTTTCTGAACGCACCCGGGCCCCTTCCGGCGTCCGAGGGAAACAAAAGAGCGCGTTCCTACAAACAGAGCAACCGCTCGGCGCGGGAGTCTTCATTTGACTTTCAGCGCGGAAACGCCACGATTTTTTCCAAGCAACATAATCAGCGAGTTCCATAGAAGAAATCTAGACTTCTTTTTTCTGGGAAAAGCGAGGAGAAAATGTTTGAAAAGGATGAGTGAGAGAAGAAGTTGGGAAGCATAGTGAATATGTGTGTTGTTATACTAATGTTTGCTAATAATATTGAGGTCTTATGTTATCTGTATCAGATACAACGGTTAAATAAAGTAGTACGTCAGTTGTTTCAAGGAAAAAGTCTTTGGTATGTCTTATAAGCCTTTCAATTGCACTGATGTGAAGGTATTACCCGTGCACGTTTTCTTGAGCCCTCGTTTCCTTAGTTGCAAGAGGAGTAGGGAGTTGGGTATTTTGGCAAAAATTATTTTATGTCGTATTTGTAGTTCGTTTTTCGGTGCCAAATAGTTTCATAATTCGGGAGCGAACAATTCCAGTTATCAGAGTTTGTCTGCAGCGCTAGTTTCCTCTTTTATTCGTCATTCAACGAATGTTGGCAAAGGAGTGGGGGTAGATATTTAGGGGCTCACGAAAACGTGCGCGCATAATATCTTCAATCAAATATTAGCAATAACTACTTATTCGAATTGTACGAGCGGAAGTGAAACGGAAATTTATCTGTTGATGCTAAAATTGTGAAAGATGGGGTGAGTTCTTGTGGGGAAGCGTTATATGATAGTGGAGAGTGATGACGTACCTTCAAGTGGTGTAGGAATGATTATCTAAATTGATGAGAATACGTTTGGTGAGAGAAAATGTAGTTGAGATAAAAGAATAATGGAAATGGGTAGTCGGAGGAATTGAACTAGTGTCATAGTTGTTATTTAAGGTTGCTAAAATGGAAGGAAAAAGGTCATTTCAGATAAAGAGAAAAACATTTGTCAAGCCAGAATGCAACTATGTTACGGGTTGGTTGGGGATATTCTTTTTGTCTAAAATTATTTCTTATTGGGCCATTTCGTGAACCACTATTTTTCAAGGACTCTAAAACGCGTTCTCAAAATCAATTAAAAGTACTTTAATTCTATTTAAGCATCAGTTACCTCGGCGTGGCATAGATATCAATTGAAAACCTTTCTTTATAAATAAGGGAGAAGAAAAAATATGAGAAAGGGAAAATTTTACAATGTGGCAATTGATTGAAAGTATTTATATAAAATATAAAATCCCACAAAAAGCATGCACTTGAGTAAAAACATTTTATTTTTTAGCTGAGATTTATTTTTAATTATAAGAAAGTTAGTGTTGTTTGGGGGCGGGATCCTACAATAAAAAAATCGTTTTAGAGAGAAAGTGAGGGAGATAGACTGGGTATTTCCAGATGGAAGTAAAACGGAGAGGGGCTGGGCAGGGTGGGCCGGGGACTGAATAGAATACAAGTAGGCTCCGCCGCAGGGCGAGAATAGATGGAATTCCTCTTCCTGCTTAAAACAAATATTGTGATATATACCCGAGCAACGCGGGGTACTTCAGCTACTAATAATTTATTTTAATAGAACAAAACAAACGTACAAAAAGCAAACAAATAAATAAAATTGTGTCTCATCTCTGAGATCTAAATAGAACCATTTTTATATATTTCTCCCATGTATTTTTTAATGCAGAATTGATATATTTTTGGTGCGTCACTTGTTTGTGATTTATGCGATTTAGCATGTACCCTGTGGTAATACTATTTCAGAAAGTTTCAGATTACTACCAAATTCAGAATTTCTATGGTAGAAAATTGGTTACCAAACATTGTTCTCTTCGTATCTAACTCATTGAAATTAACGGATTCCTATCGAATGGAAAATAACTGGATAAACCCCGAAAACTATCATGAACGTTCCAATATTTGGATTTGATGTTTCGCTTTTGTTATTTGATGCGTAAATCCCAGATAATTATTTGCAAACTTGTTTTGTTTTGTTGTTTCACAGTATTATTTTGTTTCAACAGAATGTCAGTATAACAAAGAACTACAATTGTAATTATAAAATTGTTGCTCTGTACTTTTTTAATTATGAAAAAAATGTTAGATCCATTGTGTTATTTCGTGTAACTAAAAATTATGCCATATTCATGCATTAATTCAATTTATAAGCAAAAAAAGAACCGCAAAAACAAACGAAATTATAAAAATCGCATTCGCCATAGATTGTATGTGTAGGTCAACTGAATTTTTTGTTTACACAAGCGAAGGAAAAGGACATTCGGAACTCATTATTTGATTAAACAATCCTTCATTCCTTAAAGTTTTTTAAATTATATTTTTTAAAGCATTCAACAGCCTCAAGTATTAATATCCTTTCTACATTAAACCTAGGCTAATTGAAATATGTTTTGTTCCAGGTGAGTAACGTTTGCTGTAATAATTTATGCTGTTCAACTTTGGTGAGTGGGTACTAATTTATTATCTTATTTTTTAAATCGTTTAAACGAAGACGAGTTTATTCTTTATGCAGCTCTGCATATATTTCTACAAAGAGAGTAGAAGCATTTGGAATATTGGTTATTTCTCGGACGACTGTTTTATGTCGATTTTCTTTCCAAGAAAGACAACATAAATACCTAACAGAAATAAACATATTGATTGAGAAATGGAACCTGGCTAAGGAAAAGAAACGTAGAGTTTCCGATGTCAAAGAAGAAATTATAGAAAATGAAAAGGGATTAAAATAAGAAGCCGTGAAAATAAACACAGTAGTAAAGAACAGAAGTACAGAGTCAGAGAATTTGAGCGAAAAGAAACCATGAGATAATTTATAAATGAATGAAAGAAATAAAATAATCAATAGATTTGACGATATTCGATCATGATCATTATAATCCTCTACCGTACGTGTCTGAATTTTTTTGACGTTATAAATATACTAAATATTGAATATCGTAAAATTATTTTATTTTCATCATGAAATATTTTTAATTTTAAAATACATTTCGAAGTAGGAGAACAAAAAGAGAAAGAAGGAAAAAAACAAACAACAATTGGCACTCTAGAGAGGAACAGAAAGAGCGACTCCCTTATTATAGTTGCGAATCTTTACGTAGCGAGAAAGAAGCACCTCTTCCATGAACCACGAGAGGGTGCAAGGCAAGCAGCATCTCAACTTTCTGCAACGTGCGGCGTCTCCGCCCATTTCTATGCTGGCGTTCCACCCACAGCCGCGCCGCTGGAAATGCTTAACCCGCCCCCCTCCCGGCTGCGCCCTCCCCTCTCGACGCCGTCTCCAGGCACGTTGCCCCCAGCACGCGTTCGCTCTCGGCCTTACGCTTCATCCCTCCTGTTCACCTGCCCCGCCCTTTCCTCTGCCGCCTTCCCAGTACCCTACTCAATGCCCTCTCGGCATGCCATCGCTCCCCGCAGCCCCCACGCACGCCACGACTATTTCTGCCTTTGCTCTGCGCCCCAACCACTCACGTTGCATCTCCACCCACTGCCTTCGCCCTTCTCCCGCCCCCTCCCGGCGCGTACCTGCTCCACCCACTCACCCCCCCATTGCCATCCTCTGCCTATGTGTCGCCCCGCTACTATTGAGTGCGTCCTCTGCACTTTGTCTCTTCCAGGGAACCTTTCCTCTTCCACCCGCCCCACTTCTACTCAGCTTAACACAGCCCCCTTCCTTACTCCTTCGTTCCCTCCCCTTCCCCAGCCACCCTCAGCCACACTACCACTGCAACCGCGTGCCCCTCTGCACGTCGCTCCCTCCTTCATCTATCCCCTCCATTCCCTACCCCACCCGTTTGCTCCTTTTAACGTCACTCTCTTCCCGTCCATTACACCTCTTTTCTCTCCCCACTGTCTTCCACACGCATGACACGGCTCCGCTGCAACCACAAGATGTGCCGCCGCCCCCGCCCGCGTCCACCCACGCCTCCTCCCCTCTTTCTCCGCCGCCCCCACTCCCGGCCGCCCGCCCTCCACCGTCCTCCCGCCCCCCCGCCCCACCGCCACCGACCCTGCCCCGCCCCAGCGTCCACCACCGCCCCTGCCTCCGCCCGCGTCCCAACCCAACTCCCGCCGCCCCCGCCCCGTGCTGCCCCCGGCTCCACCGCCCTCGCCCCCATCAACGCCACCGCCCCTCCCCCTCCAACCGCCACCCTTGTCCACGCCCCTGCCCGCGTTCCCACCCACGCCCCGCCCCCTGCACTCCCACCCTTGCCGACTCTGCAACCGCCGCCCCCGCCCCCGCGTGTCGCTCCCGGCCGCCGACTTGGGCGGAATTGCTCGAGTTGGCGCTGCGCCGTGTGCCGAGGGACTGTAGCGCACCGCGTTCCGCGCTCCGAAGTTTCCCACCTGCAGCGCCTTCGCCTCCGCCTCCGCCTCTCCTCCGCCTCGCCACCGCCTTGTCTCCGGGCTTTTCCAGCCTGCCACCGCACGACTCACTTCCCAACGCAGCACACGGGTACTCCAACATCAGCACGTCCGTCCGAGTAGGTCCGTGTATGTGAAATACGGATATCGTGAATTTTTTGTTGGAATTGTTTTCTTGAATTTTTGTCATAGTAAATTGTTTGAGAATAACGCTATAATGTAACGACTGCAGATGAAATTCATATTGCTCAATTTTGTTGATGTACAAATATGGTAATTGCATTGCAGTAAAAACTTGAACGGAACCATCAATTATGGAATCAGTACGAAAGCCTCGTGAAGAAAGAGCAATTATTAGAATGTAGAAGTTCCTAGAAAAATGCAATACTTTCTAGAAGTAATTTGAATTGTAAAGTGTAGGAAGGGGATGAAATATTGTAAATTGAATCATTAATTCTCACGAACCCGATACTGTACACAGAATGAGTTATTTCAGATATAAAAAATACACAAACCAGCGTTTTCCTTTGGTAATTACCAATATATTTTCAGATGGAACAATATGATTAAATCTGATATGAATGATTGGATGATGAGAATAGTTGAGGATGGGGCGACGAGGGTTTTTGTCTATTAGCATTTTCAGTGTCGTTACATGTTCCTTATATGATCTCTCCGCCTTATAAGCTCAGTTCAGATTTTCGCGTTTCTGTTTGTTTATATTCGAACGAAGTAGATTGAATCTTCGGTGATATTTAACACTATTCTTGCAAGTCCACTCCTTTCAATAATGAGGTTGAAACATCTGGATTATCAGTATTCGTCGACAACTTCCTGTGTAGCCACGAAATGTTTTTCAACACAAAGATACAAGGTAACTTTATTCCTCTCGTTGTGTTGAACCCCGCAAGAACTCATTTTCTATGCAACCACTTTTAGACCTCATATTACATTTTCGTAATAGTGATATCAACACGAATATTCATAAGAAATGTAAAATTATTATTATTATTATTATTATTATTATTATTATTATTATTATTATTACAATTTCAGGAAGTGTTTCTGGCGTTGCAATTCACTGTTTTTTAATTACTGGTGAAAAGTATAAAACTGTGGAGGAAACAGAATTTCTGGGTCCGAAAGTAATGTTTCATGCGTAACACAGGTAACAAGTAGATACAGTTAAACAAATATCCTAGGAATATTTTCTTTAAACTGTATTAATTATATATTCAATGAGCCGCAGACAGCATTCGCTCATCCAATTAACTTGTCTAAAGTATGTGTCTGCTGATAAATGTTTATTTTTATATTTCTGAAGGCGTACATTTCAAGAAATGTTCTCCGAAAATCGTTCTTCTTTTCCTTGTCTTTCGTACAACTATTTTATTCAAACTGTAGTAAGTCATTTTAGCTTGTTCAAGAAGAAAACATGTTTTGGAACAAAAGTAAAGAAAATACTTAAAAGCGCAGCAATCGGTGGTATTAATACTTATACAGATATCATAAATATACCAATGATATTTAAATGAAAAATAATCAATCCCATCTCTAAACCGCGTGAAAAATGACCTACCCTGGAAAACCTTCAGTGATATTAATGCCTGAGAAAAACGATGAGGAACGTGTTTTTTCTCTCACTCTCTCACAACTCTGATTTGTTGGCGCAGGTCTTTAAGGGCAGTGTTTACTCAGTCGATTAATCTATGTCTCCTGCAGCCGTTGCGCTGCTATCTCAAAGAGAAAAGAACAACACCGCACAATTAAAAGTTTCTCTACACGAAGTCTTCATTAAATTTATGGGTTGTAAAATCGGCAGATAGAATCTCTTGAGTTCAGGAGTTTTTGCAGCCCCTAGGTGCACACCTACGCCTTTGAGTTCCCCGTTGCCAAACCGAAATGAAAAACGGAGAAAAAAAGTAAAGAAAGAAGGGGGAGAAAAGAAGTGCTCCAGCCAATCGCTGTGCGTTTCGATGCAGCTTACCAACACACGTGCCCTTCTGAACTCCCCGCTTCCAGTAATACGCATTTGCCTTTTTTCTTCTTCTTCTTTTTTTCCTTTGCCTTTTTTCCCTCTCTGCTGATCACCGGCCCCATTTGGAAGGTTTTCTGCAAGCGCTGCTTCCCATCTGCCTGATTCCCGTCTACCTATCGATGCGTTCGTCGGTCAAATGGAGGCCGCGCGCTGCCTAAGGGCGGCGGTGGCGAAAGCTCTACGAAGTATTTTGCATTCCCTTTGTAGCTTAATGTAATCAGTTCTCCTACGCACGCCGTTTTCTACTGGCGAAGGCAGCGGTCGGATATCGTGATATACCTGCAACACTGGGCCATTTTGGCCATTTTTATCTTGAGATCTTATCTTGAGCAACATGGGAGACTATTGAGCTTTGAGAATTGAACAAATAAAAATAACTTCTTCATGTTCTCATTACTGCCAGTGATTGTATTATTTTCTATATTTAAAAAAACGTCTTAAACGTCACTTCTTCTTACGAAATGCTAAAGGTAGACTAATTGATCTGCAGATGTGTTATGATGCTTATTCTATTAATCCTAATTTACTTAATCAGGAGAAATAATGCAAAAGGCTATGTCATCTTTTTGTAATCAAGCGGATTAATCTACATTTTACTCGACGGAAAAGGTTTTACATTTTCTATGCAAAAACTGTATTGCTTTAAATGTTTTATTGATTATTGATCGCCCATTATTTTCAGATGTTTTGAATGATATTTTCAGCAAGTAAAATGTTTTCTTAAGTACTAACTATTCTTGGAGCAATTATTTTCGAGATGTGTTTTACGTAACTTAGATAAATATAAAAAAAGCACAATACTTCTTTGTAGTGCCAATTAATCTCTTAGAAGCTTTTTTTGAGAATAGTGTTTGACAAGCCTCTACTTACACGATTTTTTCCCTACACAAATGTTTCATTCATCAGCAATAAATCCTTTTCACGATTCATTTTAGAGGCAGTGAGAATGCCAGTCTATGCTCATATATTTCTCATTCATTTGGTATCCCCGTACTGTGCCAAATTTGAAAGGGTTGCCTCCATCTGTTCACAAGAGTTTACCAGTGGAGTGGCTAAATCTCGCTGGAAGTCTGCTGTGCCTTAATGAAACTGTTTACAGGATTCTGTTACAAAATGTCGAGCGCGATTCAATTTTGCGCGTAATTTCGTGTCGTAGCGCCGCTGGGATGGCAGCGACGGCCCCGTTCACCACCACTTACGCCCATATTAGCCATTCCCGCTCTTCCGGAGCTTTTAGGCTTTGATGAAGTGGTCGCCATCTTGTGTAGTGGAGTGAAGACGGAATATATCGATTTATTTGTTCGGACGGATGATTCATAGTAAATTAATCTTTGTAGTTCTTTTGATCTTTTCTCTTCATGGAAATCAGACTTCTTATAGCACATTAGCTATGCACGAGAGTAAAAGCTATTAGTCACAGACATACGTCTTGGGCGCTCGTGTTTCGTATTTAATCATGCTGTGTTTATTCGATTTCGGATGCTTTATTTGTCACTACGGAATTTGTAATTTCTGTGAATGTGACAATGAAAGTTGTAAAAAAGAAGTCGCTAAATAACGCCTAAATCAAGAGTAAGATGATCTAATGAAGATAGATGAAAGATAGAAATGAAAAAGAAAACTGCAAAAACAAATGTTTACAAAACAAACGGTTTACATTAGTTTAGTTATGTATGAGGCTTGCAATTATATACACCATTACTGTATTTATTATAGTACAAGTAGATATTGCAACTAATTTTTAATGTTGATTTTTTTACGCGAATAAGAAAATATTACTGGACAAACGACGTTAGAAGTGAGTTCGGTAATTGATATGAGTACAAAAAATGAATATAAACGAATTGTATACGCGTTTTTTTGCATATCATTATTATAATGTTTTAAGAAAGCGAAGTTACTGTGAATGTGAAGTTGTGATCTCGTACGTAGTTTGTCATGGCGTCATGTATTATGTCTAAGCAACGAATTTGTGTACAAATGGTAATTAGCTTGAGAGTTACGATTTATAAAAAAATATGTGTTCGTTGCCACAAGAAGTTTTGGCAGAAGGTGAAAAAGCAAAAAATATATTAATTGCACAGTGGTCTAGCCGACTTTAATAAAAAAGATGATTCAAAATTTAATAATTTGATAGATAAAAAACAAACGAGGGGATATGTGCGAGGCTCTTGAGTATCTGTCGCCGTTGGTTGAGTAATCAGGTGCTATGCACATACGAGTATAATGACTGTTTTATTATAATGTTTATTGCAGAAAACAATAAAGAAAACTGGCAATATGGAACTGAATTCTTCTTCTAAAGCACCTTTGACTAACTTTATTGAATACAATATTGATATGCATTGGCATTAATATTTGATTCGATTATTTATTTACGTTTTTTTTCGTTTTAGAAGCAACATAGACTCTTATTTCATGCAGAAATAGTGATAATGTAATGTTTCGGACATAATATGCTATTTTGTGAATAATTTTGTTAATCGAAAAAGTTTATAAAGCGGATATAAAAAATTCGTTGCGTTCGTGCAGACGTTTTACATTATTGTTTAACTCTGTGGTTACTACATAAATCTTGTGTAAACCATAAGGAAAGCTAAAAATAAGTAATCTCTCACAATACAGAAAAATAATGTGAATAGGTATATGATCTGGATAAAAAATGTTGTAGATAGCTAAAATGAAAATTACTTATTTTTTATCTATCAACATCATGTTCTGTATTTTTTATTTAAAATTTTAAATTTCAATTCCTTTTTATAAACATTGTTGAATTTTCTTACATTTTGGACCCAACTTAGTGGGGTAGTGTAAATTTAGAATTTCTGGATATAAATGTGATGCATTTCCCATAATAGTCTTTCAATTTTGTTGAATTATTTACTGAATCAACTTTCAATATAATGAAGTTATGGAGAACATTTCAAAATTGTAGTATTCGTTCCTCATTTTCATTAAATAACTCGTGTACCTCGTGTATGTAGTCGTAAAACGTCTTTGCATGCGTAGCAGTTTTGAATATTTCAAATTAATATTTGTCTACGCTGTTGGGAATTGTTTTTGTTTTGTTAACTTCTAAATTGAAGTTCTGTCCACCAGCCAGCTCTCGTGATCTGGTCGACATTTCCACGGTTTGTTTTAGATGTACCTTATTTGGTCGTAATAATGAGCAGTCAGAGAGAGTCACGATATTTCTCAATTTTTGTAGAAGTTTCGCAACTGGGTATATTAATGGATGTTAGTTACACCAAATTTTGACGTCTGTGAGACAGCGACAGGAATGTGGTCATTTAATTTCGTCTTTCTCTTCCTAAAATGCACCTCACGTGATAAAAATTCAAGGAAGAGAACATTGAAGTCATTTTAATTAAAGTTTGCTTTTGCGTTGCTTTGAAGGTTCTAAATCAGCAGATTGGTATCTGGAGTTGAAAGGGCGGAGTTCAGTCGCGTTCATTTTCGCTCCAGCACAGATCAAAGACTGGGTACGAGTAGGATCGGATTACATTGGTTCCTTGAAAGGTGATTTAGGTGAAAGAAATGTTCTTCTTGAAAATATTTTGTGCTAATCTCCTGTGTTACTTCTCTGAAGTTGCTCAGATTTCTCATTATCGAATGCAAAAACTAGCAAAATAATCAGCTTTTAAATATCGATGTTTTAGGTCTAGTGAAGTTTAATGTAAAAAATGAATTCAATGTCATATATATGTATATAATGACATATAAGTTGAAAGATGTTTATGAAAATTGAGGACCCTGGTTCCCGTACATTCCAATATTGTTGATGCGGTTTGAGATGGAAAAAGAATGAATTTAATTTCTACAGGAGAATCCATGTGTCTTGCATAATTCCTTCGACGTCTTCTGGATGTTATAATGGACAAGAACGTTTTGAAGTACGTAGTTTTCTGACAAATGTTCTTCTCATCTGCTACAAATTTTGAAGCTGTGACAGATTTCAAAACGTGACATGCTGTGGTGCTCGACCAACTCTTGCTCAGGCTAATCGTAATACTGCGTAGCGGCGCTACGTCTGAGCAAAACCATACGAAAGAGTTTTACATAACTTTGCATGCATACTTCTCAAGAAAAAAAGCATGTATAACACTGCAGTAAATTAAATATTTTAACAAAATCACATTTCGTGAATACGGCAGGGGCGTAGTGTAGCATATATGAAAACCCAATAGGATTGTTTTTTACATACCGAGAATATATAAAAGACGCTTTTCCATAACTCCACACTCGTGGATAATAAATTTTTAGCCCTTGGGTGCATGGTTCCGGGAAACAACAGAAATTCATATGTTGGGCCTCTTACCCCTGTAAAATAACTTGTCGCAAAATGCACCTAAACATTGTTTTTTTTATTCTATAGAGCTTCTTTTTATAATAATTAATTAATAGTAAAAGTCAACTCATAATGTTACAGAAATGATGGGCTTCCTGTTTGAATCGATTTTGCATTGCATGTGTGTCGAAATAACGGAACAGAGTGAGTTAGAGAATGCAGTCGTTTTGCCCAGAATGTGAATAGGCGGAATAAAGTAATAAAATATTTGCATTTTTCCGTCAAAATTAAGTGTTTTTTTTCTTTTGTATTCTTTTTCGAGTTCCTGGGTATCTAACAAAACTATGGCCACCTATCTCGTGACCGGAGGGGATTTTATTTGTCATCTACAAACTCGTTGCTGTCGAGTTTATGAATTCAAAACGAATCACCTGTGTAATTAATTTATGCGCAAATATACGTGAACATTAATACTATACACGGAACATTACATTGTTTTATTTTCTTTTACCATATTTAAAATTTGTAACCTGGAACAAAATGTGTATAGGAATTATTTGCAAATTCAGCATTGTATGTTCCTCTTAATGGTGGAAGCAAGTTTTGGATTCTTGAGCAACTTAATAAGTTGAATTTATTGAAAAATACATGAAAGAAATAAAGAAAATAGAATATTGATTTGTGTCTGTGCTGGTAAAGGGCAGACCAACATTTCGTTTCCAATCATTTGGCATTCTAAACGATATTAATTTGCTTATTCAGTAAATTATCATTCGTGTGATTCTCTTCATAATGTATCGAAACAAATCGAATTTAATTAATGAGTTCGTTACGTTCGCACTCAGCGGCAATGAATACTCCTGGTGAACCTTTGTTCTATGATCATATCGTTTAAAATGCATTTTGTCGTACAGACAAAATGTTTTCTGTGAATTAACATATGTTTCTCATTAATTTGTAAATTAATTCATTGGCTCGGAGCGCATCAAGTTTATAATTATTATTAATTTTTTCTATTAGAGAGGAACAGAAAATCAAAAACCAAAAAAGGATATGTATATCATTTAGAGAAATTGCTTTGATTGTCCAGTTGCTTCCGAGGAATTAGATATCATTTATGTCAAACCAATATTTATTCAGTTTGCGGCAACAGTACGTACATAAAGCAAAATGACATTATTTCAAATCAATTTATTTGATTATTTATTTCCTCCTTTTTATGTTCCCAAAAATTTATTTGAAGAATTATATTTAAGACTTCCAAAATATATGGTAATCTGTCAAAATGTCAATTTTAACTGAAAGGTCACGCCAAATAACAATGACATTCATTCTTCGTGGTTTCAATCGAGATCTTGTGGTAATTCATATTATAGACATATAATAGAGGCAATCAGACTACAATGAATAGAAAAAAATAGTGTATTTAACACATTAACGCTAATACACATATTACCAGACTAGTTTCAAGATCTTTCCCCATCTTCAGTGGTAAAGTAACATTATTATCTATATATATCTATAAACGTAGAGAATGGCTTCTCCATTTAATATGGTTGTTGAATTCTTTTAACCTCAATCTGTGCATATTTCTTCACGTTACCTAAATATATTTTTGATAGTAATGTTGTATGTGCTACTAGAGATAGAGAAAATTAGTTTGTTAATATGTGGATTACTGTACGATGTGTTAAATACACTATTTTTCTTATTATTTGTGGTCTGATTACCTCTATTCTACGTCTAAAATAACATGCATTGTCGTCATATCACAGTGACTTAAGAAAACCTTACTTCTCCGACATGTACTACTTAAAAAACTCGAGGCTTATCGTAGAGCTTGTAATTTTTTGTCGCACTTCCCCGAATTTCTGCTTCCGACGCGTCTTTCTGGTGCGCGTTAATTTTTTGCGTCTTATTGCTGCGCGGAAACGGCGCGCGACTTCGCCTCTCCGCGCGGCGCGCTCTCGTCGCAGCTTTGTCGGCGCGGACGAAGCTCTCTGCTTTTATTATTTATTTCGGGGAGGGAAGACGAATATTTTAACTCCGTCACCGGACTCTTCTTGTCCCTCGAGACGGGAAAACACCACAGCACCGGCAGCGTACGAGCGGCTCTTGACGGTTGCTGCGCTTTACATCGCACATGACAGCACCTATGCGACAGATTACAGAAATCTCAGAACATGTAACACCGACTGGCGATACAAGTCTTGATATAAAAATCATCATAACCTTCGTCACAGGCGAAACGTATCCCATCCGCGACTTCGTGTGTGTCAGATGAGCGGCAACACTGAACCCTGGCCGTGTGAAACAAAACAAATCCTCACCGACATATTCCTTCAGAGCAGGGCACATGACGTACCACTTCACTTGGCGAGAGAACTGTTGTTAGTCTGTTAAAATCTGCCGGTACTGTTGGATAAAAGCGCTTATTGTATGAAGTGTATGCTCGTTTGTAGGTGCTCGTTTGTAGGTGCGGTGTAGGTGTAGTATCGGATGTATCCGCCCCTGTACGTCATTATGTGTGGTACAGTGTGGTAAAACAGGTAACCGGGACCCGGTGTTCAATAAATTCAGACGTTTTCATGTTGTCGATTTACCGTAGATGTCAAAAGAAATTTGATTAATTCGTTCTATAGACCCTCCTCAAAAAAATTTGTACATGTATATTAAGTACATTATGTACATATATATTAAGTAACTATAACAACTATATACAGACGTGTACTCTATCAAGTTTCATAAGTCTTGTTATTTTCGTTTGTTGAACATTAATGAATATGGCCAATGCCAATAGATTTTCTCTCTTCAGAATTTTTTGGATATGATTCTTTATGTATACATATATAGATATTCTTTGCCAGTAACCGATCATAAGTGGCCGCACATGGCTGATCAGCAAAGCTTTCAAGATTCTTTTTTGTTACATGGTGCAGTGTCCGCAATTGGAACATGGAACTATTTTCACGAAAGTTTTCATTCAATTTGTCAGCTGTCTGAACTGTTCGTTAACCGATAAGACATTACAACAGTATTGTATTCATTTTTAGATAATATATTTTCATGTGTATTTTGTTGAATGATGATGATCAAAGAGAGAAATAAAAAATCAAAATTTTTGTGTCAGTTATCCCAGGTTTATAAAAAGCGGTAGCACATCTTGCTGCTCTCTGCCATTGTATCTTTTAATGTTTCAATTTTCGTCGATATCAGTTTCAATTGTTTATTGAAATGTTGGTTCCCTTTGCAGATATTTGGGTTTTGTTGCGAAATGTACAGCCACGTTTTGGATTTATAATGCATTTTAAAGCCTATACAAATGTATTGAAAATATCCGGGAAATACACTGAACGATACATTTTGTTTTTTCAAAAGTCTGGTCTTTCTGAGTGAAATAATATCGAAATTTCTTTTCATTTGTAGCCATTATCACATAGTCATAATTTCTGTCAATTGCATTCAGTAATTTGTAATTTTTCCGTTGTATAATATCTGTTTTTCCCGAGAAAATTACGGAGCTGTTGATTATATTTCAATTACACCAAGCACTTCAATTATTTTACGTTTGTTAAACAAATATCTAAAATAAAAAACGGCAATACTTGTAATAATTGAAATTAATTTAGTTTTTCAAGCGCGGAAAACTACTTACGAATATTCCGTAAACTATAATATTCCATATACTAGGGAAAATCAATTGAGGTGGCTCAAGGTCATTTTGGGGGTCTTCGAATTCCCCCGTCGCCCTTGTGCACGGTTGTAGCAATCGCTGAACACGGATGTTTGGAGGAGAATATGCGGACAATTGGAGGAGAATTGCTAGGGATTTTCGACAGTGGATGTGATCGCCTAAAACGTCTCCGCTATAGTAGCATCTTAAGGCTCCAAATCTTCTGTTAACTCCAAAATTTAAATACAAACCGTATAAGACATGAGGAATAGACAATATTTTTTAAACAATTAAAATTTTACAATTTTGAAATTGTTTCACATGTATTACGTATATCACACGCATATTACATTGTGATCAACCTAAGGTAGCGATGATATGAATTTTTCTTGCTTCGTCTTTCATTGGATAAACCCGTCTATATAAACTATTGTATTTCCGATACTGTTTGATAACTGCTCCATACCCGTTATGGTGACCACATATGCCACCAGCACGGCGTCGATGACAGCCAGCCAGAGCGATTTTGTGCGAGGGGGCATTGAGAAGGAACGCCTGTGAAGCGTGCATTGTGAATCAAATCACCATATTTCCGAAAAGGGTTCGCCTCTTCAGCGGCAAGTAGGCACTGGGGGGGGGGGTATCTTGCGTGCGTGTGTGTGGAAGTGACAAGCCCCTTCGTCGATTTCCGGAACATGAATGTGTAAATTTATGGGGAGCGGATGGGGCCCCGAACCCCGAGGGGTGGCAACGGCGACTCCGAGGAGAAAAAAAAATATTAGAGAGCGACCTTTTTTTTATATTTGATGTGAAATACATGCCGTCGTATACATGGCGTAAAAGAGCACGTTGTCAGAAGAAAGTTGCCGGAGATCAGCAAAAATTTTTATTGCTGTAAAATGCGAGCGCCGAGGGCGGACATAAAAAAATCCACGGCCCTCTATTTTTGCGAGGCGCGAGCCGGGGTTTTTACAGAGGCGACGTCGACGTTATGGGCGCACGGGGCGAGCACGTGATGGACTTGCGATATGAGGTCACTGCCTATGTGACGTCATATTCAATTTCGCGAAGCGCTGTGTTTTCTGCGCTAGGTCGTATAATAGCCGATGTGACGGCTTTCGTTCACGGTGTCGCTTGTTGAACGACTTCGCTATCGCTCGGTGCCCGCTTTATAGTCGGGGCGGAAGGGCGTACATTGAATTGCATGAGAAGCAGCACGTGTTCCATGCCTTTGAGAAGGAAGCTTGTCATACACTGTTGTTACAAAGTGTCTATTAATGAAGACCCGTGTCGGCGCTGTGGGTGATGGAGCTATTATTTCGAATTCGAAGACCAAAGAGGATAAAATTTCGAAGAAAATGGTTCTTTTCAAAGCTAGTTTAGTGCTGAAGCCCATTTGCTTCATTTCGGTGGACAGATTTGATAAAAATTAATGCGTTGTGCTAGAGACCCATCGGATTGTCGTGGGTGAAAGTTGAAAATTCACAACTGAATCAAAGTTGTGTATCTTCTAGGAATATTTTAGAAACTTTTTGCTCATTATTCTAGGTCATATAATTATAACGGAATTCTAAGAATACTACGACTAATTTCGTATAATTTTAACAAATTATGACTTATTAAAATTATTGAAATAATCTATTTTGAAGCAGATTCTTCTATTCATGTGAGTTTATGTATTAATGCAGTGTATTGTTTTGTTATTAATACTGTTAACTACGTATATAGCTTAAGTATTAATTCAGTCAATTTGAACCCTCTTGTTTGTATTTTCATTCAAATGCGTGTTATTAGTAGTTCGTCTCTGAAAACATTGTTAATTACAAAATATCCTGTAATACGATTTAGCTACTAGAACCGAGATATATTTTGTTTAAAAAGAGGGTCCGTCTACATACAGATCAGATATTCACAATACAGTAGAACCACGCTAATCTGAACCCCGCAAATCAGAAATTTGGGTTAATCCGAACAAAATTTGGAAAGTCAATCTAAAGAAATAAAATGTTTTTTTGTGGTGTAACGAAAGGATTTTGTAATTACTATAGAACTGAACAACTAATAGTTCAAACACAGAACGCATCTGCAGTGGCAAAAACAGCTGATAATTTTCCCCCGTTACCGTTAATTGTCGTATTTTGTGTCTTTTTTCCAAGGATCTTACAAAATATTGCTTTCAGTAAATATTGGATCCTTTTGCTGAATCAATATACCACCAATAGGAATGTCTTTGTCTTTTCTGAGTAAACCTCAGGAGAGTCACTTCGTCCATTTTATCGTTTTATCGCACGGTGGTGGTGTGGCGTTTTTCCAAAGTTGTTTCACTAGTGTTGCAGAAGCCTTTCTATTTCCCTTCAATTTGTTTCGCAATCACTGTTAGTGGCTTTCATGACACCAAATTTAATAGCCAGTTTTGTAACACTTCCCCATGTCAAGCCAATTAGGCACTTCCGGTTTTTCTTTTAATGTACAGAAACTATTCTTTCATTTGCTTGACATTCCACTGTACAGTGTAGCACCTGATTTGTATTAACTTAATTTATGAACGAAAAAGTAGAAACAGAGTGTATGCCTATCCAATTTATTCTGAATACCGTACGTAGAATACTTCTTCACAGCAGCGACACAAACTGTGCTCCAACTCTTCTAAACAACGTAGCAACCACTACCGCGTGCGATTGGTAATTAACGTGCTGTATTCCGTTGTTCGCAATGTTGCCACTTCCTCATATCGCTACGCTACGTTGCCATTTTTTGCCATCGCACGCTACGTCGCGTAATGTTGTCGCATTATGTGTCAGATAATCCGAATTTGTATATGTACGGTACGGTTTTTAGATAAACCGAACATTTCCGAATCCGAACAGTGCACACCCCCAATTAGATCTGAATATCGGGGTTATATAATAATAATAATGATAGTAATAATGATAATAATAATAATAATAATAATAATAATAATAATAATAATAATAATAATAATAATGCCTTTATTAATATGGCGAGGCTCGGGCCATCAGGCCCGCTCTTCCACCTAACCACACGGCGGGGTTCTACGGTATCACCAAAATCTGTGCGAAAAAAAAAGGGTGTTTCATTTAATCTCGCCTCCATTGTTTGTGTGAAAAACAGAACCCACACGCAGCTGCCGCTCTGGGGGCCCATCGATCGCTATGCCGAAGCGTCCTCTGTCGGGCAGCGCAGGCGTGCAAAACTCGGCCGAACAAACGAAGGCTCGCTCGCGTGCGCTCCGCAAAGTTGGCGGCACCTCTCAAGTTTCGCTATTTTCGCGGCACAATCCGCCGCGTGCCGCCGCCGCCGCCGCGCGCTGCCGCCGCCGCGCGGGCGGGGCGTCGTAATGAGCTTTCAGCGTTTTTCGCGCGCGCTTCCGCCCCGCTCAACTTCCCTTTTTGTCGGTGGCGGCGCCGCGCGCGCGCGCCGCGCTCGCGAGGTCGGGGTCGGGGGGAGGACGGACGCACGCCCCTGCCTCGCCCCGCCCCTCCGTCGCGCGCGTCTCCCAGCGTCCGGTTCGCCCGCCGCCCGCCGCGCGAAAACTTGCGCCATGCGTCACGGAGGTAACACTCTATTCCCATTATCCGCAGCCACCGTTTAGTGCGCGCCGCCCTAATGTATGGGGCGGTGTGCGTGCGGCGCGGCGCGGCCCCACGTCGGCCGTTGCTGCACTAGCCGCGGCGCTCGGCGCTGCGGGAGAGGCGCGCTTGGGGGGGGTGGGGTGGGGTTCGAGGGGGACGGAGTGTGGATATGTGGGGGAGGGGCGGGGGCGAACGGCGAGCGTAATCACTCGGTGGTGCAAGCTCCTCGCGATCTGCACGATTATGTTTTGACACGAACAATGAAGACAGGAACTGAAACATCCTTTTTTTTTCGTAGAGATTTTGATAATATTATAAACATAATCTGTGTGTATGGGGGCCCTATTTTTAAACAAAATATATTTTGGTTCTAATTTCTCAAATACGTATTAGAAGATATTTAGTATTTAAGAATGTTATCAGCAAAGAATAAAGTGTTCGTAAAATACAAGTAATTGACTGACAGTAGCGGTTCGTCGTGTAGATAGTATAGTGTCGTGATGGTGGAGATGCGAGAAGATGGAGGTGTTGTGGCAGCGTGATGTAGAAAAACGGGGCGGAAGTGCGGGGGGGGGGGGTAATTTGTAGGAGGATGAGGATGTGCTGCGTGGCTTGTAAGTGGACGTCGTTGCATGGTAGAGTGACGTGGGGGAGGAATGATGTGACACGAGGGACGTGAAGAGTTGTGGCGGTTGCAGAATGGTGACATATGGCGGAGAGGCGATGTGGTGGGAAGAGCTATGTGGTGCGATGTTAGTTAGTTAATGTATTTTTTTTATGTGGCGAGACTTAGGCCATGAGACCCGCTCTTCTATCTAACCACGTAATTTCGCTACGCTCCTTTCACTATCTAGCGGAGAAAGAAGGTGTTACTCGAGGAATGATACAGGCGATTTTGAATTTAGCTCAGATACTTCTTTTAGGTTTAGGGTTCTTTTAAATGCAATCTACAACATGGCTCTGCCGGCTTTACTTCCCCTGCGAAGGAAGGCGTGCGAAGGACTTTTTCACCCTTACAAATCCATGGCGTCGATCGGGTTTGAACCCGCAAACGTGGGTACAGCGGTCCGATACGTGAACCGTTGCACCACAGAACCCGCAAATGTCATTGAACCCTCGTAATGTGGCGGGGTGTGTGTGAGGGGAGAGTTACACGGTTAGGTGTACCGAGCGTGGTGCGGCGATGTGGCTTAGGGGTGTACCCTAACGGTGTGGCACGATATCGTTGAGGTAGACGGCGTGGATGGCGAAAGAAGCGTGGCTGAGCGGAAGGAATGCGTGTGCTTGTTGTGGCTCGGGAAGGCGTGGTTAAGCGTGGGCGCAGTCCTGTGTGTTGGCGGAGCGTGAAACTGTGTGGGAAACGGGGAGAACCGCGGCGAGGAGAGGCGATGGCTGCTCCGTTCTCAGTAGGTGAGTGGGGATGCAGACCGACGGAGCTCTCTCACTTCGGAGAGAAAAAAACATGATTATGGCTCCGCTGGGCGGAACACGACACGAAAATGTAAACAAAGGGATGGAGATGAAAAACGACGGTGAAGAAACTTTATGTGTGATATAACAGAGTTCTGATGTGCTTTTATGTTTTATTGCTTTACTGATTGCCGAGCGAAACGTCAAAATTTGTTTTGAAATATCTTTATGGAGGGGAATGTATCTGTGAAATCTAGAATTTTGAGAGACTAGGGTGGTGGAGAGCTTCACGAGATGATGCAAGAGACAAAAGTGATGCATTGTAAGTAGTACATGGTAGAAAGTGCAGTATCATTTAGATTAGAGCTTCAATGTGTGAATTCAATTCGTTATATACGAAATTCAGATTATTCTGTCCGCAGTACTATCTCTCTAAATCCATTTTTAAAATTACGAACCGGGAGAGGTGGCTCAGGGCATCACTGCAGTGTCTCTGATGAGGAGCTCATATGTCCGAGTACTGGCAATCGCAGGATTTTCGACACTAGCTAGGTCACGTTCAGCCGCTGTCTGGAGGAGAATTCTAGCAGCCAGCTGCTCCGATAGGAAATATTCTATTTTTCCGGTCAATACCTGTTGAATGTCTAACAAAAGAGCAACCTCCAGTGGGAACTCACGCACTACACTTATGGGAATAAATTATATGCTAGATTTACTTCAAATTACTATACACCCAATAGTTCTTGGCGTACAAAATTACGTCTCCATGCGGCAGTGATTCCCAGGATCTGCTGGCGGGGGCCGCCGCTGCGCCAAGGATCCGCGTCTCTCGATGGTACCTAACGAGGCGCAGCAGGCGGCGGCGGCGGCGGTGGCGGCGGCGGCGCGGGATCCGGCGGCTAATGGCCCGGCGGCCGCTTTGCGCGCTGTCCTCCGCGCGGACAAAGGCGGCGCGCCAGCCCGCAGGCTCGCGCGCGCTCCCTGCTGCCGGCAATAGCGCTTGATTTACGTCGAGGCGCGCGCAGCCCCCGCGCAACGCCCAGCGTGTCCGTCGCCCCTCGGCCGTCGCCTGGCCTCCACCGCCCGCCCGGCCCGCCGCTCGCCGCCCGCCGCCCGCCGCCCGCCGTCCGCCGGCCCGCCGCCCCGCCGCCGCCCGCCCGCCCGCCGCCCGCCGCCGCCGCCCCGCGCCCGCCGCCCGCCGCCCGCAGCCCGCGCCCGCCGCCCGCCGCCCGCCCGCCCGCCGCCCGCCGTCCGCCGCCCGCCGTCCGCCCCTGCCGCCCGCCGCCGCCCCGCCGCCGCCCCCCGCCGCCCGCCGCCGCCCCGCCGCCGCGCCCCCCCGCCGCCCCCTCTACCCAACGCCCCAACTCACCTCCCTTGCCATCATCCACCGTTCATCGCCCACCGCCAGCGCCCCGCCGCCACCTGCTTACTTTCTCGCCGCGTGCCGTTGACCTGTTCCTGCTCGCGCCTCGCCTCCTGTTGCTCTACCCACTGGCCCACCGTCAGTCCTGCCCGTCTCCGATCCCGCCGCCTGCCGCATGTTCTTCCCACCGCCTGCTCTGCTCCTACTTGCCTCTGTCCGCCGCCCGCCCGCAACTTCGTGCATCGCATCGGCCCTTCCGCGCTCGCCCATGCCTTGCAACTATGCCCTTCCTGCCAGCCCTTCATCCCGCCGCCATGCGGCTGTGTCGTCCCGCCTCGCTCCCCGCCTCTTCGGTTGCTAGCATGCGGTTCGCCTGGTGCGCTCACCGCCCTGCAACCTCGCAACTCTGTCTCTCGTATACCTCCACGTGCTGCAGGCTCATCGACCGCCCACATCAGTTCGCTGTGATCGCATCTCAACTGGCCTCGCCCGCTCCGGCCTTGGCGCTTCCGACCGCAATCGCGTGGCTGTGCGTCCCATTTGCCGCACTGTTATTTTCTCCCGCAGGCTCCTCTTTTGCAGCCTCTCGAGTATGCTGTGTTGCATAATCGTCCGGATTGATGGTAGACTTGCAAATATTGCGTTTTTTTTTACTTTTTAATTTCAGATATTGAATTTTTGGAGAGTTTTGAATGAATGTAAATGAATATTAATTATGATGGGATGAAACAGGTTGTTACTGTGCTGTCAGAGCGCAAAAGAGCTCTCCAGATTTAAACCCAATTAACTGCTTATCATTCTGAATAGATTGCCCGGTATTTGAAAAACAAAACTGGAAAGACGAATTGGCTGGAAAGAAAATGGTCCGTCGTCACCATTTCATATTTCAGAATCTACTTTTCTAATTCACTCTACTTTGCTATTTCCGAACTTACCTTAATAGATTTCGTGCCTTGGAGTAGTTCATAGCCTCCATATTGTGATCGGGAAGACACCGCTACTTTCCTCCACTCTGTTCATCTTTTGAGTCGGTGATACCTGTAGATCTTCCT
>BOPP01000085.1:3911556-3928630 GCA_017312745.1 Gryllus bimaculatus | reverse complement strand
ACCCTCCATCGCCTCCGGCCCCCGTCGTCGTTCCCACCGTCCTCGACGGCCCTGTCGGCCCCGCCGCCGTCCGCCCCCTCCCCCCGGCCTGCAGGATCGCCCGATCGGCTCCGCCGGCGCGCAGAGCTATAAATCAGGCCGCTCTAGGGGACGCGCGACGCGCCCGGCGCGGGGACGCGAGGACGCGAGGACGCTGGCCGCGAGTTGTCGCCGGCTTCGCCGCCCCCGCGCGCCGTCCTCGCTGCGCGGCTGTTGACTTCTCTGCGCTGCGTGCTAGGTTCGTCTGCTGACCAGTTCTCCGGGGGTGTTTCGCCTTTCGCACAGTATCGGAATATCTGAATACGCCTTATCAACTTGTCATTTCATCTCAACTGAAAACTGGAAATACGAAAAACTTAAACACTCTGTAGTTTCCTTCGTTCCTCATCACGGCATCGCTGTACTGATTTCATTGCTTTCCTCGTCCTTCTTTTTGCTTTGCTGTCGTCTCATTTGCGCTGTTCTGTGGGTTCTTTCGTCGTTACGTTCTTCATTTCACGTTTATTGTTTATTTATTTAGTTTTCTGGCCATGTTCTGGCTCATCCTCCGAGACTCTGTTATCAATGGCTTTGTCTTCTCGTGAATGAAGTGTCTTTGTACTTCAGTCTCATTCTCTGTAGATAGAAGTCTTTCCATTCTTCTGTAAGTGATTGTGTTTATTCTTTTATCTTCACACTAAATCTGTGTGTATGTGCGGTTCTATGGAACCATTTTCTCAACATCTGTGCACAATATTGGCAATATATTATACGTTTCTGTTGATTTTTTTCTCGCATCGGCTTTTGAGTTAGTTACTACTTCTACTGTTTTTCCTTGACAGATCTCCTATTCATTATCAATTTGTTTCTCATTCTCTGCACCATTTAATCACTTTACATTCTCAAAATGTAACCATTAAAAAGGATATTCCGTCGTCAACATATTTCTTAAAGATAGTGGAAGAGTCTCATTTCTGGGCCACTGGTACGAGTATTTTACTTCTATGTAGTAAGCAATGGAAGACATGAATGCGAATACATCGCGAAAAATGTTTTAGAGTATTGTCTTATTTAGTGCAAATGTTTGAAAATTTTTTTGGGTTGTTTTGAGATGTATATATAAACGAAAAAAAATTTTGGGAGTAAAGGTTTACATAAATTGTAGGCTTGTTCGCATGTTCTTACTTTTCGGTTTGCTTCCTACAGTTTTCCTCTACACGACAAACTACAGTAACCATACAAAACCCTCTTCTTTCGATTCCCAGACACGCCCTCTCCGTCTGTTGCCGGCACCTAGAGCCGCCCAGCTGCTAGTCTGCGAGTTCCGTCTCTCCCGGGTTCCGTTAGCGCCGACCGTCCGCCCACCCGCAGCGTTTTGTTTTACGGCTTTGTCCGGCGCTCAATAGATGGCTCTGCCGTCGCCGCCAGCGGCGTAGCACGGCCGCCGCGCCCGGGCGGGGCAGAGAGACGTCGGTGATGGTGGTGATGGTGGCGGCGGCAGCACCAGCAGCAGCACCAGCCGGCTGCAGGCGTGACAGCGCGCTGTGCCAAGTCGGCCGCACGTACTGGGCTGTTCGTGCAAATGCTTCCTCTGCTGGTGAAGCCTCAGACACGTTCGAGTTCTTTGCTGAAGTTCAAGGATTCTCAAACGACTTGAACGAAAGGGATAAATCATTTTGATGTAAATATTGGGTGGTAGAAAAGACTATTTAAAGGACCAACTCACTCATTTGGATTTTGATATACTATCACAACTTTTGAATAAACCTCACTTCGAAATTAAGAAACAAAAACTAAATTATTTGAGTGTCAAACAACACAAGATAACATTGAAAACAAGCTGCTTATTTTAAAAATATCTTTATTTTATTTACATACATTTTATAATAATTAAAATAAACATGAGATAAAGCGAGTCTTTTCGTGAGAAAATGGCCTTACGTTTTTCTTCTCTCTAATTTTGAGCTTTTGACTGTTCACGATATTGGTTATTAAACATGAAATACTTTTTATAGTTTATTTACTTTTCCAGAAATGACAGTGAAATTGTGCCATCGGCTTATTTAACTGTTCAGTTATTGCCGCTCTATTTTAATTACGTTTATTGTGACTAGAAAATATTGCATCGTAACCATCAAGTCAAGTGTTTAAGGAATGGCGAGAATACTCTGACGACCCCTCAGAATTTCGCTCTGTAACTGTTGAAATCAGTGAACAACTCTCAGATTTCAAAACTATCTCATTGTACAAGTTATGAAACAGCAACATGAAGCTCATTACTTCCTTTATTGAATCGGGATGCTTTTATTTTGTTTCTTCTTCTTCTTCTTCTTCTTCTTCTTCTTCTTCTCCTTCCTTCACCTTCTTCTCCTTCTCCTCCTCCTCCTCCTCCTTCTTCTTCTTCTTCTTCTTCTTCTTCTTCTCCTTTTCCTTCTTCTCCTTCTTCTCCTTCTTCTCCTTCTCCTCCTTCACCTTCTCCTCCTTCTCCTCCTCCTCCTTCTCCTTCTTCTCCTTCTTCTTCTTGATCGTCATCGTCATCTTGTCTTTCTCTCTCCCTCTTCTTCTATTTCTCTCCCTCGAACTCCCCAATCCCCCCCCTCTATCATCCTCCCTGTCATACATTCATTGCTCCATTTTCTTTCTCCACGCATATAGGAGATAACATGAGTGCGCATGTGTGCTACTCAGGCAGAATGTTGTCCACGGCAACGCCCACTCGTACTTTCAAACACGAGCCGCTGACCGCCAACAGGAAAAGACCGACAATCTGCAGCGCATTTGGTGGAGTACTCATCCCACGAAACTGTCATATTGTCGAACCGCGTGCATGGAGTTGGTCCATTTCACTGTTGTGTTAATATCAGCCAGTTTGCCCTCTCTTACGCCAACTGGTGCCAGCGGCCACGCGTCCGCCGCCGCCGCCGCTTGAAATAACGAATCCACGAGACGCAGCGGCGGACGGCGGCGTGGGCGGGACCTGCAACCCCCCCCCCCTCCCCTTCCCCGTGTTTAAAGCTCGTTCACCCATTTGGACACATCGCAGCGCAGTGTTTGCCCGTCGGATTCAATAATTACCCACTGGGCGACCGCCGTGATCCGAAGCGCGGCGTAAATATTGACGTTGGTTCCTCGGCAGGAAATAGCCGCGCGCGGACTCGCTCCTCGTGTTCCTGCGAGGCGCCACCTGCACCCGCGTTCGCGCTGCTCGCAGCCTTGCGCTAATCCCGCGCCTGCTGTCTCACCTGTCTCCTCTCTTCCCAATGTTTGTTTCGGCTCCGATGTAACTTGGATGTTGTTTCACTGCCGTGAGGATCCGATCATCTCCGTCGAAGTAGTGGGCTCTGTTGTCGTTATTTCTCTTCGTGCTTTCTGTTTGGTTTGCTCTCCTGTGCTTGATCGCCGGCGGACTCAGGCGAACTTGTTTGCAGTGTGCGGTGCTGCTTCAGCAGTTTTATTTGCAGTACTCTCCTTTGTATACTATCGTATAACCGACATTGAGTACAGTAATTGAGAAAGCAATTGTATTTAATTTGTTTAACCCTTAATTAATTTCCTTCTAAATTATTTTTCTGCACTTTGCCATTCCATATTCTCTTAACACATTATAAATAGTAATATCTAAGGACTGTTGTGATAACATGTGGTATAAACTCCATGTTTTACGTTCGTGAATGTTGCACATCTCGTCTTAAACTGTTTTTTATCATAAAGAACTTCCTTAAAGACGTTGCGTCGCCCTTGCGGTGTTTCAGAATCAACCTTCGCCACCGCTCTTCCCCTCTTCTGTCGTATTTTCCGCGCCTCCTCCTCCTCCTCCTCCTCCTCCTCCTCCTCATCTCTCGCTGTCGCACCCTCGGGCATTGTTGCGCGAAACCGCTCTCTGCCACCCGCCGCCCCCACTCAGCCCCAACGCCCTCGCCCTCGCCCGCGTCAAGGCCACCGCCCGCGCCCAGCTTCCTGCCCCGCCGCGCCGCGCCCCGCCGCCCGGACTGGTTGTTTCCGGCGCGGCCGCAGCCGCCGGTGGCGCTCCTAGTGGCGCGGCGCGGCGTCCTGTTGATCCGCCGCGCACAATGGCCGACGCTCCATTGTCAGCGTCTCGGCGCCGGACGCGCGCCCTGGGCTTGTTTTATCGCCCCGCGGACGGCGACCGACGCGCCCGAGCATTGTCGCCGAAAGCAGACGATCCCGCGGCTTTGCTTGCTCGCCCGGATCAACTGCCGTTGGATTGGGGTGCCGTTCGAGAGAGTTTCATGAAATGTACAAATTATACCCCTTTGTTCATTATAGCTATAATTAAGTTACTGTTTATACGTTTAAGAAATAAAAAAATAATATAATTTCAAATTTTAAGTACACATTTAAGATTCTGAAAAGTTTTTATTCGTGGCAGAAAATCAAAACGAGGTTCACTGAGGTTTCGGTTGGTATTCAAGGACGCAAATGCAAATCCTTTTCAAATAAGCAAGTGCATTTTCTTAGTACAATAAATAATATTTTCAACGGAATTCATTACTTCTTCCATTGACTGGGGATGCACTTTTTAAATTTCTTCATCGTGTTTCTCTATCTCCCCCCCCCTCTCTCTCTTTCTCGTCCCACCCTCGTTCTTGCCACTCGTCCACTAGAAACAGTTAACGTCCCCTACACGTATTTCTTTCCCCATTTCTGTACAAGATTATCATCTCCACCCCACTCTGTTCACATTCTCTCTCTCTCTCTCTCTCTCTCTCTCTCTCTCTCTCTCGTCCCACTCTCGTTCTTGCCACTCGTCCACTAGAAACCCAACTACAGTTAACGTCCCCGACACGTATCTCTTTCCCCGCTTCTGTACATGTTCCCTTATTATCTCCACCCCATTCTATTCACATCCTCTCTCTCTCCCTCTCTTTCCCCTCTCTCTCTCCGTCTCTCACTCTCCCCTCATCTCTCTCTCCCTGTCTCGTGCCTCCCATTGCACTCTCCAATCCCCCTCCCCGCCATAGATTTCCGTCCTTAAATATCCACGCCCCATTTCTCTTTCCCCGCGCACGCAAGCGATAACACGCGAGTGCCCACACGTGCCCGCCCATACCCACTGGGCGCGCCCCGAAATAGCGGCCTGGCAGCGCGCTGGCCGTCCCGAGCGCCGAAGACTCCCAATATTTCTGAGCGGGGATCTGCGTCTGTCATTTCGGAGCGCCGATTGCGCCTATTTATACTCTTCGGCGGCGCGCGCGTGCCGGCCGGCGCTGCTCAGTTGTTGCCCGCGGCCGCGCGCATGTGGTGCTGGCTGCTGGCGACGTGGCTGGCCGCCGCCGCGGTGGCCCTGTGGTGGCGCTGGCTGCGCAGCTGCCCGCTCTGGGCCCCGGCCGCGCTGGAAGGCGCGCCGCCGCGGAGGCGTCGCGCGGCTGACGTGGGTATTGAGGCGTCGACTAAGCGAACGGGCCTGGCGTGTAGTTTTAGACGTGTGACTTACATGTGGGTGTTCTCGATGTGGATAGTTTGATCTGGGTGTTGTGTAGAGTTGCCAGCTCTCAAAAGTTCCTCACCGGGAGAATCTTGGCGAGTGAGGGGAGGGGGTAGGTAGAAAATAAGTTTCAACAAATACTATGTTGGGATTATTACATAGTTCGAGTACTTTTTTTGTTACAAAATTGAATGATGAAAAATTCAACATTCTCTAAACGTTTATTAATTTTTTGCGCTGACTAGGGAATGAAACTGGTGAACAGAATATTTTTTTTATGACGTAAGAATATCTTGCATCGAATAGAAAAAAAACGTGCAGATCTAAATGTCTGCATGTCGCTCCAAACATGCCTAAATTATTTTTAACATCTCTCACGCCGGTTATACTTACATGCAAGGAGTATTTTTTACTTTAAGGTTTTTGTGGGCACAAATTATTTCTTGTGAATGTTTTTAAAATCTTAAAAGTTTTGTAATGTAAACGAGTTGTCAGCATTTTCAGAAACGTTCGAATGAGATTTTTCTCTAATATCTTCCAAATTGTGTCCTGAAAATGCCCAAGAGAAAAAACTTTTGCTCTTCTATGATATACGAAAAGTCTAATTTCAATTTAATTATTAGAGGACCAAAATATAAGAAAATAAAAAAAATGTTGTTTTTTGATAAATCACAGTGTCTGCAATATAAATGTTGCAGAAAACAAAACTAAACCACTGATATATTTGAAAAGATCTGAAAATATCATTTTTTACTTGTTCTTTAGTGTTAGTTAATTTTCAGAAATATTATTAATGGGAGCAAGGTATGAAATAGTTTTTGAAACTAAGGAAACTTGTGAATATTTCACTAGACTAAAAGAACGAAAAGTTACAACACGTCACGCATCTCGTTTCTTTTAAACTCTTCATTTGATTGAGCTTACTTTTTTATTTCATGCACACGTTTACCTCAACCGTAAAATTCATCGAAATACGAATCATACTGAATATCGGTGGAGAAGAAAGTAACTCATTTCATTTACATATAGGCGCTTGTTGCTCCAATGTTCCCCTCGATTGATATTTCCATTTCAATAGCGAAATCGGCAGCTGAAGTAGTATCCCCAGTTTTTCCAGCTGCGAACATTCCTCATTAGTCGAGAATTATTCACGATTATTACGACTGAGTGCGTAGATGTAATGTTATATGAGAATCCTTCCGTTTCCAAACCCTTTTTTCACCTTCTCCAATTGCATCAGCTCTGTCAACCGGTGTGTACATCGAAAATTTAATGACATGAAAGAGAATTCGTCACAGGAATGAAAGTTGCAACAGGTGTCACCGGGATAAAAAAAGAGAGGAAAGTCAGAAAAAAATGTCTGCCAAAACGTCATGCAATAATTAAATTTTATTTAATAGCGTAACAGAAGTTCGATAGTTAATTCTTTGCTCGATTCATTAAGATGAAGATAAAGACGTAAATTGTAAAAGAAGTATTATCAAATGAAGAACGAAAGTAATTTTCTTAAGAAGATTTTCGTGAAATTACTGTCGAATCCGAGGCAAGTTCTCCTGTGTCGTGCTTTGTCAGGAGACGGGTTGGTGGCGTGTCCTGGAGCTGGTGTTAATTAATCCTGTTTGAGCCGGAGTAGCGTTTTAATTTCAACTCCTATGATATCGCGCGCGAAAGCTCTCAATACGCTGGAAACACCGCCTCCCAGCAGATCCGCGAAATTAAATGTCGTTCGGCTCAGAAAGTTGCGAATATTCCTTTTTTGACAGTCAGGATTTAGGAATTGTGAATAATGCTGTATTGCGAAATTCATCTTGAAGAACTCAGATGAATATTCTTATTAAGACATTTCAAATTATTTTTTAACGCTTTTGTAGGCATTGTATCATAGTTTACTAACCCAATGTTTTACACTGACCTATACGAGGAATTAATTCTTAAAAAAAACTTTCATTAACGTGCCAGTATATTGATTTTAAAGGCAATGGGAATGACCAGCTGTATATTATAGCTTCAACATTAATATTAATGTAATGTTAAATTAACAATGATATTGTCACATGTCTGTGGAGGTCTAGTCGAGTTGTAAATGTATCGCTGTTAGTTGAAAATTATCTCTGTATGTTTTAAAATCGAAAGCATTAGGAATTAATTTTAATCATAAACGCAATGTAGATTTGTTAGATTTTAACAATTAAATTTGTGGCTTCGTATAGAAAGGATGTGTTTCGAGGAAGTTTATCATTTGCATTTTGTGTTAAAATTATTATTTTCTCTTTCACTTATTTTCTTGTTTTCTGATTAGCTGAGTAGTCTTTTATGATCATTTAATTTGTAAGATCTTAGAAATTTAATAAAATATTTACGATGTTGCATTTGTAAAACCGTGCGTAGGGACGGCGTCATGTTCATAATACGACGAGTTCTCATCTTCGGCTTCTGGAAAAACATCATACTTCTTCCTGAAATTGATACCACGCGCCGAAGTTAGATCTGGCGAAAGAAATTTCCCCTCCTGAAAAATAGTAACCACCCTCTGAGAGCCCTCTACGTAAATTCACTCCCTCGCAGGCCGCCACGCAACTGGGTTACGCCCACCCGCAAAGTCTCCTGTAAATTTGGGCGCTTTCCGCGCGTGGCTGTTTGCAACGTCAGGCGCCGCTCGTAGACAAGACGGTGTATTGGCGGCGGGTCCAGCGCTGCGCGACCCGCATCGACCGGAGAAGGCGCGGCCTCGGCGCCGGGCGCGGCGGAGAGCGCGCTGTCGCCGGGGACTGACGGGTGCACAAATCAACAATCTGGGAGACAGTTTTTTGTTTCATTTTTCTTCTTCGAGGTTACCGGAAATCCGGAAGGACACGGAAATGTGCGCAACCGGAGAATCGAAAAAGTGGTAAAACCATGTGATTGAGTTCTTAATTTAGTTAATTTTTATGATTGTGTAAACAACAACGAATGACGCAACTTTTAAGCTTAATTCATAAACGATTATACTTTTAAATGTACTCTGAGCTGTACAGGAGAGATTTTTGTGTATTGCTGACGAAATTACAAGTTTCCAATAGCAGATTGTCAAAAGGGCGCAGATGCCATAAACATTAACAAAAGTTTAAGAAATAGTATGTATGTTTATTCGAACTCAATCACAAGAGTTAGGCGCTCTTTTGCTGCGAAGTAATATTGAAGTGTACTTGTGAAATAAATAATGCAAGTAGTGGTTTCATATGATTCAGGTACCAATACTACCGAAACAGATATAGGAATACTTAGATCACCTTATAAAAAAATCATCCAAAAATAGGATAGGTTCATTGAATATAAAATTACTATATTCTTCAATATAATTACATTTTTCGTTAATCATTTTTCTTGTAAGTGTTGCTACGTTCACTTACGAATTGATTATTTCTCAAGTGCAATCTAGCTTAATGGGGAAAAACTCCACTAGCCGACGGAAGGTTGGCGCCGGATCTCGCCATCCAGCGGGGCAAGATCACTGCCATCTCGCGAGCCAAAAACACGCATTACACTTAAGGAAGTAATGACCTTAGCAGTTGGCGTGCCCGGAATCACTAGTAATCAATCAAGTGCAATCTATATTTTTCTAAGTGTGAAGTTTGAAATGGAGACCAGTTTCTCGTTCTGCGTCATGAACAATCCTCATGAATCAGGCAGCGACAGAGCTGCGTCGACCTAGCGAGCTGGCAGGCCGCGGCGCGCCGTCACGCGGCGGAGCGCGGGCACGGAGGCGGGCGAGCGTGTGGGCATACGCGGCGACGGGCGTGGCGGCGGGCGCGAGGCGGCGGCGGCGGGGGCGGCGGCGACGGGGGCGGCGGGGGCGCGGGTGGCGCGCGGCGGGCGGCGGGGCGCACAAGCGAGTGGCATACGCGGCGGTGCGAAGCAAGCCGGGCGGCGGCGGGGTGGGCGAGCACATTATTCATGCGCCCAGCGTCTGCGGGAGCGCGCGCAGCCCCCAGCCCCGGGGTAATCAGCTACAAGCTTCGCTGCGGCGCCGCGGGCAGCGCCACAGGCGCCGGCTGCAAGCTGGCTTGCGTCCCCTGCCGCCCGCGGCGCCAACGGGGCCCAGCGTGGCTGCTGCGGCTCGGGCGCGAACGCCGGGACCCCGACGGGGACGTTGCTCCGGCCGGGGATCCTTAATAAGCGACTGGATGCTTAGATTCGTTGCACTTTGATGAATCATTCTCAGAATACGTTATTTATTTATACATGCTAAATATAATTATTTATAATACATTTAATTTTTGGGGCGGATTTTGTTGGCCTAAAACATTGCCATACTGATCAATAAAGTACTCTTACAATGCCCTAAAAACAAAGAATAATGACGTGATATTAACGTATTGATGAAAACCACATCAGGTGAACAATTGAAGCTGTTGGGTTTGTTACTGATGTAATCGAGACTTCTTTCTTTTGATCAAGGGAACTCAGCTAGCAAACTTTTGGTTTGGACTGTTGATTGGCGTCACAGGAACATTAGATTACGTAGTGTTCACAACGGCTGACTTTGCAATATATAAGAGCAAAGAAATCGATTATGTGTCTCAGGAATTCTGTGGTGAACATTTGTTGCACCTCGTAAATATTGTTTAAACAACTACCATTAAAATGCTATTAAATCGATGAAATCAGCAAAAATTCATTAAAAGTGACGTAAAGAGTTAAAAATGACTTATTAGTAGAAATCGACGTAAAATGCAAAACATTACATCTAAAAGTGGGTTATTCCGTTTTGCTTTAACATAAAATGAATTTCTATACTAAAATGCATTGTTCTAAAGAACAAAGAAAAAATACATTTCATAAAAATCGCCTCCAATTATGAGTATATTATTTGTATGTTTGAAAATTGATAATATTTGAAAATTGTAAAAGTTACAAATAATGTGAGCGTGTATGTGCTGTTTTAGCACCACTATTTTCTTGTGTGAAACCCTGATTTTCAGAAAGATGTTAATATAACATAATATTGTAAAATAATTCCAGGCTGTTTTACTTGTAGAATGTGTATTTGGCTCTCTATTCTTAAATTGGTTCATGCCACTGCTCATTCTGCCCCAAGCGGTACACGATACTGAAGGCTCTCAAACTAACGAAAACGGACAAGTGAGCAATAGCTCAGAACCGATTTTTTCGCGAAGCAAGTGAAAATAATGAAAATTGCAAAGACATTTGCAAGTGCTGATTGATATTTGCTATCCGGTACACGGTTATGTCAATATCCACTACATATAGTGGATAGCATTAATGTCGGATTTTCCTAATGATGTTATGCTATGATGAAATAAATAACCTTTGTATAACTTAATTTAAATACTGTAATTCATGAATCTTGTTCAGTAATTCTTCGTGCGAATTGAGAATTTTGTATGAACTCCAGAATATAGTAAATTTCGTTGAATCAAGTAATATTATACTAGCTGAACCTTTACGAATAATCGCAAGAAATGAATCGATGAAAGATACTACAGAAAAATACAACATGCGCACTATGCGAAAAATGGAACCTTCTACGAAATATCGTTTTATGTCGTTCAGTATGTTCAGCAGAACAAGCAGTACAGTCACCATTCACTGTGAAAAGACATTTAAATATGTTTCTGAAATTGTAATTGAAATATTCTATGTTTACTGAGATCTAACCGTACATGTTGTGGACAAGAGCAAGAAACCCTGCAAAGCATCTGAATTTGAAACGTAATGAATTACATATGATTATAATTATTTTATTTTTATTTAGCTTATATTTTATTTTTGTAAACGAACTCATGTTTCTAACAACTGCCGGACATTGTGTATATTTACACCCACTAATATTTTCATTTCAAAACATTCAATTTTAGGCTTTAAAAGCTCGCTCTCTTTGCTTCGCTACTATCTCACTCTCACACACGCTCACTTGCGCTATAACGCTTTAATTTAAAGCAAAAATTTCGAATTGTTTGGACGAGAAAGCTAAAATTTGTTACTAAACTTAAACGTTAAATGTTTCGAATACAGTAACACTCGTTAACATTTTTTCCAGAAAATGAAATAATTGTTCTTGATATAACTATTTGTGTTATCAGTTTTTTATATCCTCAATAGTACGTTCCTTTGGCAGGACCCACATTTTACTTGTTTGACGACGAAATTCGTGTTAAGCGAATTTGTGCTAACAAGGGTTTACTAACCTTCCGAATACATTATTTTTTCAAAATATTTTCCATCTTGTGTCCATTGATAAAACACCAGCAACAAGAGCAAAACGCGCGCGAGTGGCGGTGTATTTCCACGAGAACGCCGTAGCGTGGCGCGCGCAGCTACTCTATTCGCTGGGCTGGTGCGCAGATCTTCACAAAATCTCGCCTTTCAGTCGTACTCTCTCTCAGTCGTGAACTCAAGTATGCAAATGAGGGCAGGCGGGGCGGGCGCAGGGTGGGGCGGANNTGGGTGGGCGGGGCGAGTGCGCGGGCGTTTGGAGGCGGCGCAAAGGGCGTGCCGTGGCTCTTCTTCTCGTTTCCTCGTGTCGTCGGGTGGGAGGGGGATATCTTCCCCCTCAGACGCTTAGCTTATATTAACACGGGTTTGGCACGCACGTCGTCGTTCGTAAATCGCGCGAGTGGGTTTGCTGGGAAAACGCGTGGCTGAGTTGCGAGACGCGTAAACCCTGAAGGGGCTAAATGACTCGTTACGCCTCTCGCCGTCGCACGTGCGCCTGATGTGCCTCGTGGCGGCGAAGACGCTTTCATGGGGCGCTGGAGACAAATTGGGGGATACACTTGTTCGTCTTTCTCGTGTGGTTATGAGGAATAATGAATTTATGTTTGTAAATACTATCAGCTGCTGCATGTGCGCCAGAAATGTATTAGTCTTAATATTAATTTTGAATCGATAATGTGCTATTTTCTCCTCTAGTCATTTCTGATTTTAAGGTTGAGTGAATTAAAAATCGCTGATATACACATTCAAAAATTTATTGTTGAAATGTTTAAATTAAAACATATTATATCACGTTCATGACCAATGTTTATCTCTGTATCATGCTCTTGTCTTGGAATTCAATGAAGAGTAGAATTAATTATTTATTATTAGACTTGGGTTTTCATTTTCAGACTACATTTGTGCCTATACACACTTTCATATTTCCATCACTCTCCGCCCCACGTTCCCAAATTAAAGCACAGGTTATTCTATCTTGATGTATTTTATTTAACGCATTTTTTACCATACACTTCTTATTTACTATGCGAAATATGGAATATTATTTCATTCATAATCATTGTTTTGTAATGTATCATTTCAAGTTCATTATGTTTAGGTTGGTTGTAATTGGATACACCAAATTTTTAAAAAAAATAATTCGAAAAATGCATTTAATGAATGGTTATTGCAAAAACAAAAAGTAATTGCCCATATAATTTTATTTCTTGGTTTTTTACTTTCTCCTCCTTACGAATGTTTTATTTTCGAGAGCTGCATTTAATTTGGAAATTAAACAATATCTGTGTACACCCTTTATTATGTTTAGATGATATTACATTGAAAGCGTAATGAGTAAATATAACGTAAACAAAGTGTGTGCTACAGTTTCTTGTCCTGCTCTTCATTTGCTTTTCTTTGAATACCTTCCGAGCGCAGTTAGTACGAAGTTAAGTGTGCTTTCCTTTTGATGCTCGGTGGACAGAAAAATCCGAGAATTTATTTTGTTCGTGTTGATATGCACATTAATTAAACCAGGTATCTCTGGTATTCATAGAAGCACCCGAGAAAATTGTTTGTATTTTTTTCTGCAGAAACATCCACTTTAACAGCACTGCTCCACGTTGCGAGATGCAGATAATATCTCGTGCCCCGACTTTTATCCTGCGAATTTAATTATATTCTTTAGAATGGAAATAATTCGCCGCAGAGGGAAGTTCATTAACATTTTATTTATCAAAATTATTACAACGGAAGTTTTAGAGAAGTGCTGCGATGAAGAGTCTGTGCTGCTCCTTGACTCGAAAACTCCTTGTGCATTCGTCACTCACCGTTCGCAACCTAAAGGCCGCTCCGAAATACACCGCGAACGGGAACGGCGACGCGAAGGCGAGGACGGAAACGGCAATGCGAAGGTGAGGACGGGAACGGCAATGCGAAGGTGAGGACGTTAACGGCAATGCGAAGGTGAGGACGGGAACGGCAACGCGAAGGTGAGGACGGGAACGCGAAGGCGAGGATGGAACGGCAACGCAAAGGTGAGGACGGAAACGGTAATGTGAAGGCGAGGACGGGAACGGGAACAGGAACATGAAGGCGATGACGGGAACATGAAGGCGAGGACGGGAACACGAAGGCGAGGACGGGAACAGCAATGCGAAGGCGAGGACGGGAACGGGAACACGAAATACATGCGCTTGACGCCAGCTGAAAGAGGAATAGAGCTATGAATCTGTAGCGGCAGAAAATAGATCTTCTAGCAGTTGCAGAAACCAAAGCACTTCTAGCTACTCTACTCTATTCACTCTTTGTTTTATCATTTGCTGTGTTTGTGTGTGCTGCTATGAGTAATGAATTATTAAACGCAATAATATTATTTAGAAAAAAACAACAAAATCGTAGGAATGATAAATGCAAAAACTACTACGAACTTAGGAAAATACGACTAACTAAAATGATATCAATAACTATTAATCATAATCAAACAACTCCAACGTACTTTAAATAAATATAGAAACATTATTTTTGTGTGAAAATTTAATTCTAAGTATTAATATGAATAGTAAAACGTACTGTGATTACTGAAAAGAACTAAAACAACTCAAAAATGAGTACCACAACCCGTCTCATTCCCTAATCTGGCAAATGCACGCTCTAACCTCAATATCGCCCAACTCTCTCAACTCCGCCACGGACCGAAGTGTCGCGCGCTCGATCAGCTGGAAGACTTCGCCGCCATTTGCTGCACTTTCATTGGTCGGGAGGCTTCCCGTTCCCGGCCCAAGATGAATGTTGACTATTCTTCCTGTTCCCGTTCCCATCAAGCGACGCATTCCCGTCGTGTTGAGAACGCCTATCCGCGCTGTCTGTCTTTCAACTTTCTTTTCGTTCCCGTTCGCCTTGTCGATCCCGGGCTGTTGTGTAACGTCCTTGACTCTGTCGCCAGACGGCGGAGGGGCGCCCCCGACCCCCCTCGCCGTCCACGTGCCCTCCCGCCTGCTCGACCACCCGCGGCGCTCCTGCGATAACATATCGATTCTCCGTAACGAATTCAAATTTGAAATTGCGTTAGGCAAATGCATCGGACGCCCCGGTTTAGCTCCAGTTTGGCCCAAGTTTTGCCAATTACCCGTGCCACAGGAGTTTGGGCCAATTTACAGAGCGAATTGTAATTAGTAACCAGAAATTGTTGGGTGGGATTTGTTTCTTTTGCTTTCGCGCCAGGGGAGAGGTTCTGGTTTCCTGTTTCTGAACGTAATCACGCAGTGTGTATCCACTTTCGATGGAAATGGAATAAAATATAGTTGAAGGACTCGTTCGACATTGACCTTCACATGGTTATTATTTATACGGAGAACTGAAGATACGTGTGTTGAATGAGTTGCTTATTACATACGTCTTGCTTTGCGGATTACACTTAAGCTTTTTTCCCGAAGTTCTTATTTTCAAATAAAATTTATTATAAAACGATCATAATCCTAAATGATATTCATTTAGTAAATAAAGATTTAACATGGAGGAAAGTAGGTATAAAGTGCATAAAGGTTTTGCAACTCCATCTCTGGCATAAATTATGTGAAACAATTTTGATGTTAGTGGTGTTAAACATTTTTTGAAACCTTTGCATCTATTCAAAGAGATGAAATGATAAAATGAGATACCATGCGTATTATGTATGCATGAATTCTTGGAATGTGTCCTGAACTATTTGTCCGCTAATAAATTAGTAATACTTTACCATTACTGCTTATCGTTGTGGAATGACTTCATATTATTAAGTTGAATGTACAAAATATATGTAATTTTGTGTATGTATTCGTTGACTGACTGGAATTCATTAATAAGTTTTTTGAAGGAATGGAAATGTTTTGTGGGATTAAGTGATATACTATGCCAGACGATTCGTGATGCAGATGTCTACGAGTACATTATTTTACAACACCTCCGTAAATGAGACACACCGTTCGAATTTCATTAAAAAAATACTTATCACTCATGAAAGTGTACAGGTGTAATGGAATTGAGCGACATGGGGAAATTAATGTTTAAGCCTACTTCTGGTAATAGATACTCTGAACATTCAGAGCTAACATCACATGAAATCAATTAATAAATATTGTTAAGTCCAATTCAATCGCCCCAGAAGCAGACTACTTGGCCTTATGCTGTGACATTTAACAACCGTCGCATAAAACCATTCATTGCATTTGGGACTATTCCTGCTCTATCTCCCTGTCAGCGCCCTCTTTCGACGCAACCACTTGCCCAAGAGTCAAAGAGCAACCATCAGCTCGTTCCGGCCCCACATGCAGCGGGCGCTCGTCGACTCCTCTCGTCAAGTGTCGCCATCTCTTTCGCTATTCATGGCACGTTGAGAGCCCTGTTCGGCAGATCCCTCTAGAACAACAGAATTGCGCTCGAGTCCGTGCAGTTAAACGCTCCGCTGCTAATGGGGAGTAAACGCTGATGCCCCCCTCCCCCCCCCTCCCCCTCCCCCCTCCCCCCCCGCCCATCACTACCCATTCGCGAGAACCTCAAGAGATCCAGCGTCTGGCGCTTCTCGCAGCGAATGAAATACAGAAACGAGTCTTGCGTTTCGAGCAACCGCATGCGTGCAGGAATTTTAAAAGTAAAACACACCTCACTGAGATTACTTTATGTGAGAAAAAAAGGCTTTCTAGAAATAATATAAGCATTTTGTGGAAGGCTTACATGTAGAGAACGCTGCATTGTCCAAACGGTAGCGAGAACCGAAGCACAGTAATGCTGTTATTAAAAATGAAAGCCTCTTATACAGTAAGAACTTTCCTAGATGCAGAAATATTACGATCGTAATCAAAATGACCTAGAGGAATTATATTGTAACTTTGTTCATGCAGAAAAGTTAATGCAATGTAGAGAAATTTGTCTTTAACATCTTCCGAAAAGGAAGTGTAAAAACAATTCAAAATGATGATGAATGAATAATGAAGTGAACGTAATGATTTCTTCATGTAGCCATAAAGAAATTCTAAAACAAACTATAGGATAAATATAGTATTTTTCACCTGTTTTGTATTCGTATTTATTCGATCTTTGCATTGCATGTCTTGAGAGAAAACCCAATTTCACCAAAACCAATTAATCTCACACGTAATTCAACCAAATAATAAACTAATTTAACAAGCGTTACCGAATATCACCAGTGCTGGTTGCTGATATTATATTTAGTGATGTATATTTAGGCACAAAAAATTGGGAATTTGTTTTCATTTTACAAGTTCAAAGAAGTAATAAAAAAACTTGGGCAAATTCGCAAAAAAAACTTCGTTTTCAGGGTTCAAATTTGGCGCAAACCAAATCCGAATACTTCTTTTTCTTTAATTACTTCGTTCGCTTTGATTTTTCTCTCTTTTTTTTCTTTTTTTGTTGGGG
>BOPP01000085.1:3891324-3910690 GCA_017312745.1 Gryllus bimaculatus | reverse complement strand
CTGGTGGCGCGCGCCGCCCCCGCCCCCGCCCACGCCCCCGCCCGTGACGCCACCTGCTTTGCGTGCCGAACGCCTTGCCGCCGTCGCCCCGGCCTCCAGTGCTAGGTCTTGCTCTAACACTGCCGCTGGGCGAGCGGATTCAAGTGGATGCGGAATTCCAGAGATGGTTCTCCTAGAGTTTATCTTCTGCGTCCGTGTGTGATTCAGCTATTCAAGAAGTCATTATGGCACATTAAGGTCATTAAAGAACATAAGTACTTCAATTAAATAACTTTATTCAATCATATATTTGATTAGGTGACAGTAACTTCACATATGTTTTTTTAAATTTATAACAAAAATTTACCATCTATTTTTTTACAAATGTATAAGTAAATATGATGTTGTAGAATTGTTATGACAATGAACTTTATGCCTTCATTATCTGAAGATATGTTTTACCTACTACGAGATCTTCCGTACTACGTGGCCGCACGCCTGCATCCATTTACGAGTACGTGGGTGCCGAAAATTTCAAAGATGGGAATGTCCTAATGGTTTACTTCTGCGTTTATGTGATTGTAGTTTCAGCTATTTTAAGAAGCTACACAAGGCTTATAGCATATTAACGTCAACATAAGTTCTTAAAAAATGTGTTCACTCGTATATTATAGTGCGAAGATACTCATGTAATGAAATGCGGTACATGAGTAACCTTCACTTAATGATTATTTGCATGGATGTGTGCCTTCACGGAAAATCAAATATTGTGTATGGACTTCTGGAAAAATTTGGGGCAAATTGCGTTTTTAACGATCCACTTTAAATCTAATTTTTTTTTTAGTTTCCAAAGAAACACAACATTAATTCTTATTGATGTCTAAGGAAAGAACTGGATATTATTGTGTATTATCCGTCCAAGTGTTTATAATTCCGTTTTCGTTTACAATTTTTTCACCTAGATAATTATATTTGCTTTAAGAGATGACGTGGAACAGGCTTCTGGCACGAAATAATCGATATACCACATCCTTTGGTGTGCTACACCACGGGGATGCTGGCTTTTGTACCTTGCATGGCGAGTTGTCTGTGTCATGTCGCCCGTGGCTGGCGAAGTCCTTTTCTGGTTCGTGGTGTTAATTAACTTGTTCAGACTTCAAGTCTCGAGAGGGCCAAGAAGTTAACATGAAGGGGAAAGGGTTCTTCTGGGATAAGTTAATATGCAGACGTAAGAAACCTCATTGCTGGAAGAAGTCGTACTGTCAGGGGAGCGCGGACAAAAAGTTTAACCATTAAGAACTTAGAAGGGACGTCGTTTGACAGCTCTGGGAATTACATTTGCTTAACACCACGTGAGGTTTGAGTAATAAGGCATCGTTGGAAAGGGTTCTTATTACAACACATGTAAAGGCATTTACATAATGTGATCTGTAGTGATACGTGGTACGTTAAGATACAGTAATTTGCATGGCACTCTCCTTCGTATACACTTTTTTGAAACATATTAATTTTGTGTTTTTAATTTTTAAATTTCTTGAATATATTGTAAAGAACTTGAATAATAAAAAATGAATAGCATTTCATCGACTTCATCTTCCTGTTTTTCAATGTTAGTTCGAAAATAAATTAGTTTATCTCTAAACGCATCACGTTTATTTTCACTTCATTTCATTCTTTCTTTATTATTTAAACAACCGTTGTGAAACAGCAGGATACAACAACTTGAAGCTTCATTCCAAACTGCACTCCGTATTCATTCTTATCTGACGAAAACAGATTCTTCTAAAAGACAGAACACAGAGGTGAACTTTTTACTAAATAGGAACTTTTGTGAACTTTAACTGAACTGTCGTTTGTCGTCGTTTGCAAGCAAAATTCAAGCTGAGAGCATATAAACATTCCATCAGATTTTCGAGGATCTGGTTCCATCCGAAACACTCGTACATTTCTTCTGCAGGCTGGAATCCGCGAAAAACACATTTTTTCCCTCTCGTCAGCTCTTTTTTTTTTCAGTAGGCCATCTTCCTTTCTCAACAGCAGGACGACTAGTTGTCTGAAAAATATGTATGTGTGTATGTGTATATGTGTTTTGTCTCTGAGATCTGGCAAATTTTACGTGCATTCATTTGTTCTGCGCCTTTTTCCCGGTAGAGCGCAGAAGCTTCGCTCGATTTGTCTTCTCTCGAGGCGCTGGGGGATTACGACTGGGGGCGAGCGACAAAGGAAGGGTCCGTCACACTCTCTTCGTCGCCTCCGGGTTTGTTGCTTGCCCTGCACTACGTTTCTTTGCTTTAGTATCGCGTTTGAAATAGACAAGATGTCTTTGATAATGGTTCCAAACGTGTTTCTCTTTCGGATTTTATTATCATTGAGTTTTGCATTTGATGTGTAACATTATATATCTTTATTCATTTTCCTTTCACATACCGTTTAAATCTATTCTTTATGCTTGCCCGGTGTAATTTTACTTGGAAAGTTATATGAGGATGGCATTTATTTGCAAATTCTTCTATTATCCTTCGTTCAACCGGACGCTTTTTCGTGGATATATACCTAGATATTAGGAAAAAGAATGATAAAAATATTACATTTTTTGTAGTTTGAAGAACTGAACTGTCAAATGTAGTTAAGTGTCACGTCTTAGCAATGAATATAATATGGCGATTATTTGCCTCCAACATACTTTTTTCTGTCTGACGAAGCATATTCCACTTATGAACACTAACGTTAAAGTAATGGCGCAATTTTATTTATTTCCTTTTCTGATATAAAATGTATATAAATGGTTTAAAATGCAATTAAAATCGCCGATATTGTGCAGTACTACCATGAAACTTCATCCCACATCTGTGTGTGCATGATACTTCACGTCGGACGCAGAAAGGGATGGATGTCACGGCACCACAATGCGACCCTGAAATGTTGTGCCACAAACGCCTCCTCGTTGGCGGCCTGATGAGGAGCCCTTGTCGCTTCATCATGTCGCTTTGTGAATCGGGGTCCTCAATCAGGCGTGTTTTTGCCGGCGAGCAGTTTAGTCCTAGCTTCTCTTTCTCTCCGCCGCGCCGCGCCACGCCGCGACCTTCGTCTTATGCCACGCGAAGGCTTTGATCCTGCGCACACGTGTCGGCACACCTGACCTTTAGAAAACAACCTGCTGCCGCTGCCGCCCTCGCCCTTGCCAACTTCATTTCCGGGCGCATGCTGCCGGCAGCATCCTTTCTGTTCCCAACGGCAACTTCGCCGTCACGGTTTCGACCCTGTTGCCTACCTGTATTTACTCGTTTATTAGTCTCGGTCTCTCTCTCTCTCTTACTCTCTCTTACTCTCTCTCTCTCTCTCTCTCTCTTTCTCGCTCTCTCTAGCTGTCGCTCTTCGTGTCTGTTTCTCCACCTAGTCTCTCTCCATATCTGTTTCTCCTCTACTCTCTCTAGTTCTCTAACTCACACTCCCTCACTCTCTCTCTCTCTCACACTCTCTCTTGCAATCTCGATATCTCTCTATTATTCTCTTTCACTTTCAATATCTCTCACTCTCCCATCTGTCACTCTCTCTCATACACTCTCTCTCACACACGCTCTCTCACACGCTCTCTCACACACTCTCTCTCACTCTCTCGCACACACTCTCATTCTCTCTCTCTCTCTCTCTCTCTCTCTGTATCTCTCACTCTCTCTGCCAACGCTGCGCTCACCTCGTAGTGCAGCTCCTGCCTTCTCCACCGCAATCGCTGTCGCTGGCCCTTTTGCCTTATGGAAAGTGTGGACGTGTGCTGCTGCATAGAGATAACTTAGTTTGTGGAGATCTATCTGCATCACATCCCCGAAAGCTAGTATTACCGAATATTGCGCGGAATATTGCTAGGTGTGTATTCTCGGGTCCCCTGAGATGGCTTCAGGATCGTTCCGCTGTACACTTGTGACATGTGGGTTGCATATGTGAAGAGACACGGCGCTCTCTATTTAAGGTGCCAGTGTTGCGAATATCGCGTCTCTCTGTGTAAAAAACCAATATGATACAGTAATATGTTAATATAAAATGAAACAATATAATGCCTTCTTAGTACAATTAACAGTAGAAAGAGAAGAAGGTAGTTGTGTAAACGATTTTCACAACATTGCATTTAGAATATAATTTTATTATAGATTAATATTTGTTTTGTAATGTTTTCTATATTCTAATAGCTGTGTTAACGAGATATATTAAAAATTGAATAAGCTAAGTTCGTACATAGCAACTTTCATTTTTAATACCTCTTATCAGTTTTATATTTATTATATATTATTATTGTATTATTAAGGACGTGTCGTTTCAATATTTTGAATTACTATGGTTCGCTTATTCAAAAATTTACTTTTATTTAATGCTATGTTCTATGCGAGGGTAATTTCTGACTGATATCTTTCTCTATCGGGGTTATCTTGGAATGCGCCATGGATATCTGCGACACTTGTAATCTAAAATTCTAATTCTAAGGGTCACTGCAAATTCACGCTGTAGTATCTCTCGTCTTCAGCACTTGTCCCTACCATTTTTTAAAAATTTTCAGTAGAATTTCGACCAAACTATTTCATTCCAGCTTATGGACCTTCTTAATTTTATGTGTAAAGTACTGGTTCATAAAGATACCTCATTTTATAAACATTTAAATTGATACCGTTATGCATTGATTCTTTCCATCCACTGCTCCTTGCTTTTATCTTCCTTTGCTGTACCTCCGCCAAGGTTACATTTGCATGTTCTCCCCGTCCGTCCTCCTCACTATCTCTCGGCTCCAGGCTGTTCAAAGGCGAGCGTTTAATTTCGCACGCATCCACGTGCGTGTAAGGAATGAAATAAAGGGGCGGGAGCGGGACGGTTACAGCGCGCCGCGCTCCGCCCTCTCCTAACTCTGCCGTCGCCCCGCCACGCCCACTCCGCCTCCCGCAGCGTCGAGCGCGTTTACACAACGCGGCGGGGGCGCAGGTCGCGGCCTTGGGCCCTGTGAGAGGGAAGGGCGGGGCGGAGCCCCGAGAATTAATTCCGCCACGGGAGGATCCTTTTGAAAAGAACCCGGGTCGCGTACCTACGCCGGGCGAGCGTGCGCGGTGCTTTGCCGGCTCATTGTGTGCGCGTAATTGCTGTTTAAATATCGAGCACCCTTCGCTTTGTGCGTGGTTACCTGTCTGGCGGAAGCGCTCGTGCAATGCAACGGGGCAGGTGTCGCCGGTGTGTCGCCGTCTAGCGCGCTGGAAGATCGCCTAAATGTTTCAGAAGGGCCTCCAGAGAGGGCGCTCTGTGGGCATTTCGCTTCTCCGGCTTCTTTACTAATTAAGGCCTTCTTGCCGAATGCGGCCATCAGGCTGGCCGCGGAGAGTGCACGATTGTTCCCGGTTACAATTGGAGCGGGTCGCCGTGTGCGGGGCGTGGGGCGGGGCGACGCCGCGCGCTTTAGTAAGAGGTGACGCGGTGGGAGGAAATCTGGGGAGGCGCGACAGGCGGCCCGCCGGATATCCGGGTGCAGGAATGTGGGATGGAATCTCGACGCAATTTCGTGCAGCGCTGGAGCTGAATGCCAGGAATTCTCAAGGACTTCTCACGTGAGTTCCTTGAAAGATTTGGGGGGGGGGTGTATTATTTTCATCCTTGTGATACATTTGAGAAGCGCAAACCTTTTGATGACGAGGAAACGTTCTCTTTTAAAAATCTCTGTTTCGAGGGGATGGTTTGACAAATTTGCGAATGGTTATTCTTTTATAAATCGTTTATTATCATTCTTCTAATTTTCTGTATTTGCATTAAAATAACAAGACGGTGTTTTTCGTTTTATAATATCGAAAATATAAAATTATTTAATCTGTGTTATCTATTATAGAACTTGTTAATATTTGTAATATTTAAAATAACCGTTATGATAATTTCAGTTACTTGATTAAAATGTTTAAAATGAATTTTGATGATTTATCAATCGCCTATATTTAATTAGACAGTTAGGAATTAATATATTTAATATTTCATTAATATGATACAAAGTGATTAGAAGTTTTGGCTTATTTATGAATGGCTTACATGACTTCTAAATATGTAATTGCAAATAATCTGTATTTATTTAAATTTATTTCTGACTGTACATCTATTTTCTGACTATTTTTCTTTTCGTGGAAACATGATGACTGGTTTAAAAGAAGGAATAGTTTTTGTCTTGTGAGTGGCCTAACAATTGAAGGATACGTTTTTTAAGGCATCCTCAGGTCCAACACAATCTTACTTTAATTCAACTATCTTTATGTGAGTAATTTTCTTACGAAACCCATTAATTTCCTAGACCCGCATTTTTAAAAATAATTATTATATTGATCTTGATCTCATGCAACAAATATATGTGGGGAATCACGAGAGTATGTCACAAAAAGTCTGTTTTTATTGACACTAAAATACAGATTTTTTTCAAACAAACCTCACGAATCTCCTCACATTTTAAAAATAATATTTTGTTTCTCCACATCGTGTTTTATATCTTAAATCTCCCCAGATATTGTTCTGGAGACCGTCCGAGATCGCATAGCCTGCTTAAAACCGTTTCGTCGGTTGCATTTCTGGCGGAGCCTCGTAGCGTCTCAGGGGAATCCCCGGGGGCGCTTCGGCCTCGGCAGACAGTCAGGTGATTTCCCCACGGGCTGCCCATTGGCCACGGGTCGGCGGTCGCTGATGTCCTCTCGCGGCGCCCCTCGGCACCCATTCCGACGCTCCTGACCAAGACTCGACTCATATCAACGACATGCGCGCGCTCAACTTTCGCCGCGTCGGCCCACTGCGATGCTCCCTCCTCCCCCTGGCGGCGCCGCTGCGCCATTTTTCAATGCGCGTCAAGAGAGAAACGCAGCCTGATAGTCCCGCCAAGCCTGCTATCGCGCGTCAAATGCGAAAGGTATTGGGAACAAAATTTCATTTGTGTCACTTTGATGTGAATTCAACCAAGAGTTGAATGTTTAACTTTATTTCGTTTTGTTCGAATTTCATTACTATTTTTCACCAGAACGAAGTAGTAAAGAAGTTTTTATTTCTGCGTAAAATTACTTATTATTATGTTCTCGTGTCCTGTATGTGGAGTAAATTATGGATGATGTATTTAGATTGAAATGACAGTTGCTTTTGCATATTCCTGTATTTTGCTTTGTGGACGTGAAATGAAAACATGAAAAGTTATGGATTTAATTTGATGTTGACTCTTCTGTATTGGTATTGGTGATAGCTTTGTTTGAGAAAATTTAATAACGGCAGAGCTATTCTCTTTTGGCAGACGTGTAATTAGCAGCAAAATTGTACTCCCGAGCAACAAAAAACGTTCGCGAATTAATCAGTGTTGTAATGATCACTCACGCGATAGTTCCATGGGAATTCTCTTATCGTTCCCTTTTCGCTCCTATTGTAATTTCTTTAAAATAATTCTCTGTTTGCGGAGTCAACCTATACATACGTATATAAGGCAACACTTGGTCTAGACGTCAGACAGCTCACCTTCCACAGCTGGTCTAGGGTTCAGTTCTCGTCTGATTCATGGGGAATTTGTGGGACACTAAGCTACTTCGCGGTAGGGTTTCTTGATATTTTCCCGGCTCCCTGCCTTTCATTTCTCCGTTGTTCTCTAATCATTAATATAATATCTTCATATTATTTTCCATCAAAACATTCAACCGTTCCACGTATATCCGGTACAGGCACCGCCATGATATTTTTTTTAAAATTATTTTTGTAAGAAGCAAGTAGTTTTACACTAAATATTCAATGAACCAAGCGTGTAGGCTTTTCAATGTTCTAAATTCTGTTATTCTGTTTTACAGCCCACCATTTTCGGGACCGTCGCCTCTGACCAGACTCCAAAGGATGGATCCAGTCGAAGGGTGAGTGATTTTAAATAGTAACATTTTCGTGTATAAAATATATTTAACTATGCAATAATCCTGCAATTTGCGATTTCGTGCATTAAATATTATTGTAAAGTGCGTTACTCGGTGATCATTGTGCTGTTAAAATCCTTTTAACATATTCCTGAATAAAATATGTTGAATTTGGCGAATAATCCTGCACTTTGTGATTATACGCATTAATATTATTACGATGTTCGCTACATAGAGGTAAATGTACTGATAAAGTATGAAACAATTCTTTTTTTAAAGAAATCGAGCTTTGCAAGAACAGCGAGACTCCATTTATCGTTATCAGAAAATCGTATATTTCGTAAATTCGCGACGATCTCTGAACAAAAATCTCTTGAAATTGTAGATATATTATTTTTTTAAACTGTAGAGCCATGGTTTTTGACAAGTGACGTGAATATTTCCTACAGATCAATCCAAAATTATTCTCTTTAATACACAATTCTCGTTTCATCCCGCCATGTATTTTCTTTTTTATTTGCATGTATTTGCAGAGTCAAATAAGTATCAGAGATGAATTTTCCCATACATCTGTGACATTTTTCTACCTAAAACGATAATTTCCTGCAAAACAACGTAACATTGGAATACATTTGGTTTGAAGTTACGTCCTTACTGAAGTTTAAGACATTTACTGTATTCTCTGAAGTTTTTGTGAATTATCGGAATTTTGTTTTATTTTTTTCTTCTCGTTTACTCTGGACATGCATTTAGTGTTTTCCGCGGAGGTTGCAAACCCTCATTTTTATGCATCCCTTAACTCCTCTTCGCCGAGTTCAGGTCTCGCGTGTGCAGGTAAGGTTCGTCGAACGTTTTTTAAAGCCGTAGCTCCTGAGGTCGAAATCTTTGGGGGGAATTGTAATTCCACGCGGACCCTCGGACAGCGTTATCTGTTCTGGCGGGTCGCCAGGTTTCCGTCTAAAAAAGCAGCGAGAAAATGTGGGAATAATGAGGGAGATTCTGCGTGGACACACAGCTGTCGGCGGCATTTGAAATGAGGCCCTCCGCGCGTCTGGACGGGCGAGAGTTCCCCGTCGCGTGGAGGACGGACGGACAGCGCCGTGGGTGACGAGAGTGGACGAAACCTCAATGCCCACCGGCTAGATTTTCATGTCCATTTGGCGTAGTGTTCAGTTTCGCGGGGGTTGAAGGCGTTTCATATTCAAACTAACTCGCGGGCGAGTCCGGATGCAGTTGGTGAGAATAACATTTGCCAATTTCTACAGTTCCCACAGTTATTAGTAGAATGGTACAGAATTTATATAAGTGAGACAGATAGTCTACAATACTAATCTAGTTCCTACAGTTTTGTCAACTGTTCTTTTTATTTTTTTCACTTTCGCCGACCATCCCCGGTAATCGTGTTTAAAGTATCTTTCATGGATCTGTCAATGAAATAGGACATTATCGTTTTACAGGAATTTTAGGATTATTCGTTGTACTTATAAGTAGGCAAATTACTTCTGTGATTTTCTAAAACATGTATTTGTATTACCAAGAAAATGATACTAATCCAATGAATTTCATATTATGTGATTTATACGTTTGCTGTATTACGAATGAGGCAAACGTTAATTTCTAATAGTAAACATTTGTTTAATACTTCTTTTTACGAATCAGATTATTGCATAGAATGATTCCCGAATGCTACATTAGCTAAGCTACAATATTGCTAATATATTACTAATGCTACTTTAGCAATATTACTTCAAATGTCGCTATCGTCAATGTTTCTTTGACACCACCTTGGAAATACATTGTTTCGTAAGTTTATAGATAATACGAAAAAAATATTTTAATATTAAAAATAACTTTTATGACATGTTTAAAACATGGATGTGAACTGGTATTTAGAGTAAAGGGAACTGCACCTGATTATGTACGACTAAGTTTCTCCATCATGAACACTGTCACATTACCCTTTCACCAGAATGTTTGCAAACGTTATTGTACAAGTATTCAATGTTTTAAATAATAACGCCTTCTTATGTTCTCCTTGATTTACACAAAGGAATCAATTTCATTGCATTGATTTTAGTTGAACCACCTCTTTTTATACTTCTCGTCATATTCACGTGTAGTGATGACTACACGTTTCAGTATTCTACGACCGACACTTTTTCTATTAGCTTCTGACTACTGTTAGCGGGAGACTTATTATGTCAAACAGCTTTACTCTTCCCAGAAATGCTAACTTTTTGTGAAAAAATGGCTTGTACGAAACGTTATTGCTTTCATGCGTGAACATAAAGCATACTCTCACACGTGCTCTTGGTCTTGCAAAGCGTTGTGCTATGAAGTGTCTGCCTTCCCTGAATCTGTGTTAACGATACATTTGCGAAGGGTAATTTGTTGAAAGTTCAAATGTGCTACTAGGATCGTTTTCGAAACCTTTCTGGGCAACTCTGCACGTGACATAGTTGGAGTTTATCTAGCGTAAACGTTAAATGCTCAAGGTCATTTAGATGACAGGAAGATCGGGATTTGAAATGAAAAAGGGTAAAATATATTGGGCTATGTCGATCGAGGAGACATACAGTAATGTAAAGCAAATGGACGAGATTGGGTGAAACGCAGTAATGGGCTGTTTGGGAAGTATGACGTGTTTTATTAATGACAGGAGAGAACAATTAGACGGAGAGAGTGTATAGAATCAGATGGACGCCACATGCAGGTATTCAATTTTTTTAAATACAAAAAAGTGTTCATAATGCCATTCAATCAATATCGAATGTCAAAAGAGTGTCAGAATGTCTGGTAAATAAATTAAAGTAATACAAAAAAAATACTTTTCTTATGTGAGTTTTTGTGTTGTTTCATGTTTTAAATTTTTAGTAGTAAGTACATCTACGATAAAATGACCTCTAATATTTATATCGTGAATGGGCCGGATTTGGTCATTTAAGATTTTAAATGTTTTGTTTATTTCTTTAGAATTGAGTTTTACAGGTCGAATTGTTATATTAGTCAAAATGCGGAGAAACATGATATTATAGTTAGATCCCTAAGGTGGGGTCAGTATTATGTACATTTCAACTACAGCTAATAAATCATTTCACGACGAAACCAATGCTTAAAACACTATTATCAAAGCAACCACAAGCAGTAGCCGCAGTTCGTGCGGGATCAGGCTAAATAACCTTTACCATTTCATATGAGACTAATATTTTTTATATTGATTTTAAAATCTCATTTGCAAGCAAGAAGCAGATTTAACCGGAGCACAGTACCTGCGAGGGAGGCCAAGTGACAGAAAGCGCCCGAGGCCCGCTGCTCTGGGGGACGTGCCTTGAGGACGCGATGGGGTCCGGTGAAACCGGAGGCGGACAGCGGACGGTCGGTGGGTCGGGAGTGGGTTCTCGTGTCGCCGCATCTGACAGCCGCACGCGCGCGCCCGTCAGCACGCGTGATGGATGCGGCGCCGGCGACACGCCCGCACTAACGCGCCGACGGCCGCCGGTCGCCGCCGCCGCCGCTGCAGGAGAGGCGCTCAATCGGTTTTGGATTTGCTTGCGCTGTTGGCTCGAGGAGAAGGAATCCCGGGGATGAAGGGCGAAGAGTGTTGTTACTTCGATCGATTTTTGTTTCTGAGCTCTACTTGTTTTGGAGTTTGTTTTGTTTTGTTTTGTTTCTGGGTTCAACTGCTAAGGTTATTTGTTCTGGAAGAATAGTACATGTTTTTCATCGCGGGTGGTGGATCTGATGTTCCCGCGCTAGATGTCAAGATACGGTGCCGACCGTGATGCTGGTTTTCCCCAACCATGCACCGTCACAGCCGGGGCAAGCTGTAAGTTCTTGACTGGTCTCCTGACAATGTGTGATAGTGTAGGGCATGAAAATGTGTGTGTAAGAGAAGACGTTAGAACAAGGAAGAGGAAAGAAAGATTGCGCGCGGACCGTGACCCGTTTGTTATGGCACTGCTCCGGCATTCGCTTGGTATTAATTGTATAAACATGGAAAACTACCAATCAGAGCAGCCGGTCCCTAAAATTCTCCTCCAGACAGCGACTGAATTCGACCCCTCTAATGTCGAAAATCCTGCCACCGTTTGGACTCGAATTCTAGGACCTCCCGGTCAGAGGCAGTGCAGTGACATAAATTGGTACTCTAAGTCACTTCAGCCGGTTTGATACTTCGATGTGAAGAGAATTGTCACTGCAAGTATGTACATCATTGAAGTCGGAATATGAATGCAAATGCCTTGAAAAAAACAATGAATTGTGTGCAAGTAACTTAATGTTCTTTATTATAAATAGTAATGAATATATAGCAGTTTTAATGAACTTCTAAATACGTGGGTATTTTCAACAACGTTTCTTTAGCGTACTTTAATTGCATTCAAACGAAAGTTTCTTGTCATATCAATAATAAATGAATAGCTGAATGTGAGGGAATTTATCTTTACAGAATAATTTTAGTTTTCTTTTTTATTTTACGCAGGTAACAAAGAACACTGCTTGAACATTTCTGTTATGAGTAAATTCATTTCGCTGGAAGTAATCAATGTAAGGGAGTTGTAGAGATACACTGTCATTAGCATAGTAATAACAGGTATCTGGCGTCTGCATGCTAGGCGTATCTCGCCGTCGCAACATCAAAGCAATCTCGCAAGGCAGCTGCTTCCACGAACTAACGCTACGTCAGCGCCGGAGTGCCATTGTGCGGGCGCATATCTCGAACGAGAAACTCAAATGTTGATCCACGTGCTGAAAGCGAGCGTCTCGTTCAAAGGTTTGCCGTACAAATTACCCAGCCACCCCCGCGCGCGCCCCCGCCGGCGGCGCCTCTTGGCCTCGCCGCTCTCCCATTGGCCCGAGGACGTCACGTGATGCTCGGAGATGTTCCCAAGAGTTGCCTCGTTCACATGTCGCGGGAGTTGCGCGCGGCGGGGTGGGTCCTTCTACCTTTCCGGCCTTATCTCTCGTCGGGACGTCGCCGCTGGCGCCGCGCGACGGACAAACGCTGGCCGGTGCGTGCGATGTCTCGCGGTGGACTTCGGGGCTTTTGAATTAGTTGGCGGCTCCGCGGGGCTTATTTCGCGACTTCTTCGCCCGCCCGGCCTTCCCCCTCCTGCTCCTCCTCCCGGTCTTTCTCTGGACGGCGCGCCCGCGCAAGGAGGGCGCTGCGCTGCTCGCGACACGTCGACGCCGCCGCCGCCGGGGCGGGGCAGGGCGGGAGAGGAGAAAGAGTGGGGGGGGCGTCGACAACTTTGCGCGAGCAACTTGCCTCCGTGCCGCCCGCCCCCGCCGTTCGCCGCAGTCGTAGCCGCGCTGGCTGTGGCGCGGGGCCGTGCTGCTCCCCACGCGCTGCGCGTCGCGCGGTGCGTGTGCCTCGCCGCGTTCGCCGGTGATGGGCTGCCCGCGGCGCGCGCATTGCCATTCAGAGGCCTTTGCGGCGGGGGTGGCAGGGGAGAGTGCAGGGGTAGGTGCAGGAGGCAGTGACGGAGGCGGAAGCGTGGGCTGTGGACGGCTAGAGTTAGAGGAATGGCGGAACACGAAGACGGAGGTAGTGGGAGAGGCGGGTGAGTGGGTTTGGAACGGAGGCAGCGGCTGAGACGGAGGCGTTGACGAAGGTAGCTGGGGTGGTGGATGCGCATGCGGTGACGGGGGTAGATGGAGAAGCGGGCGGAGGCGTTTGATGGAGGTTAAAATAGGAAGCGGACGGAGGGCGCTGTCGAGGTAGATGGGAAGCAGGGCAGAGGTCCTGACGGACGTAGATGGGCAAGTGGGGCGTATGCGTTGACGGACGGTAGATGGGGAAGCGGGGCGGAGCGCTGTCGGTGGTAGATGGGGAAGCGGGGCAGAGGCGCTGATCGACGGTAGATGGGCAAGTGGGGCGTAAGGCGTTGACGAGGTAGATGGGGAAGCGGGCGGAGGCGCTTGTCGGTGGTAACGACTGGGGAGCGGGGCATAGGTAAGGAGAGGAGGCGCTGCACGGACGTAGATGGGCAAGTTGGGGCGGTACGGCGTCTGACGGAGGTAGACTGGAAGCGGGCGGATGGCACTGACGGTGTAGATGGGGGAAGCAGGGCAGAGGTCCTGACGGAGTAGATGGCAGTGGGGCGTAGGCGTTGACGGAGGTAGATGAGGAAGCGGGGCGGAGGGCGCTACGTAGCAGGGCCGAGGCGGTTGACGGCGAAAGAGCTAATGTGGCGGGGTGCGGAGCGCTTGAAGGTAGCGGAGGCGCGGGGCGGAGGTGGGGAGGGCGGGAGCTGCGGTGGCGGAGGCGGGGGTGGCGGCCGTGGCGTGGGCGGGGGTTGCTGCGCGAGCTTGACACTTGCTTCCCCTTGGGGGCAAATTTGAGGCTTCTCTCCGGAAGCGCAGCGTTGTGCGTATTGTGTCGCCGTGTTTCCTTATTCCAACTTTCGTGCTTTCGCAGAGCCGAGATTTGGGAGAGACTCGCGAGTTTTAAATTAAATTCTTGTGTTGGTTGGCATGCGGGGAGGGGGGGTGAATCTAGGAAGTCTAGTAGTGCTGAGGGAGAAAATCTTTTGTTTCGGTTAATTTAAGTTTTGTGTTTCGACTACATGGCATTTCCAGAGAAATTGCTTTCTTTCCGTCTGCTTGTACTTTTGTAATATGTTTGATTAAAATGTGAAACATATTATTTTATTGCAAACATATGATTGTATATCAAAATATGATGTAATAATATTAACGTTTAATGTGTTGTGATTTAATATTTGAGTATTTCTGTCAATATAACTTTCACTAACTTTTTTTATCCTCCGACCCCGTAAGCTATTGTCAATTGTGTCGGAGAAATTGAATATTATAAATACATTACGCATCTATCAGTAAAATTGAGTGGCATAATCGAATAATATGTGATTTACATTTCTACAAATGAAATTAAAATATTAATTTTCTGATATATATATATATATATATATATATATATATATATATATGTGTGTGTGTGTGTGTGTGTGTGTGTGTGTGTGTGTGTGTTTATATTGTTTCTTTTATGAAATAGTTTGAACATTTTTCCTTTTGATAAAATGCCAAGACGTCAATCGACCAAGTAAGTTTGTCTTAAAACTGACATGTAAAATCTATTTCGAAGGTTTGAATTCATGTTGCAATCACCAGAGCTTGACCACTGAAATCTTTGAAAGGATCTATTTTCCTCATTTCTTTCGTCTTTAAGAAGTGCTTCAAAGTCTCGTCTATTCAGCTGTTGATAAATAGAAAGTCAACTTTATTTTCTTTCCGAATTTGTAAACTGGCCAAATAAACTTGTTTAAACGAATTTTTATCCAGAAGACAATCCGTTCACTCATCGACGTGGTCGCATTAGGCCCCAAGAGGGCTGTAAGAGAGTGCAAAATAGCTTATTCCGTCGTTATTGCATTCATTTCGTGCGTGGCCCTATACTTGCGTCATCCCCCTCGTCTCCATAAAGCAAGACCGTTCCCAGCGTTCGTTGGCAGTTTTTCATCGATTACGGCCGATAAATTTCGTATCTAGTACGCTGTTACTGGATTAATGAGACCATATTTTCGAAACGGCCTGTACATAATCCAAAGCTATATATCATCTCGAAATTACCGCCATTCCACCTCTCATTATCTTCCCCTCACTTATCTTCTCTCTCTATGCGCATTCCATTCTATCGCCGTCACGCTGTTGAGGCCTGGGAGATGTAAGACACGTTTTGCGGAGTGGAACGCACAGCAACCAGGTGTTCGACACCGGGTGAAGTCGAGAAATAGTGTTTTTCCTTAGCGTTGTGGCCGTAACAGCTAAACTGTTATGTCTTAACAGTTGATACTTGGAAACTTTTAGGAGGTACTAGAATTGAGTCCAGACAGTGGCAAGATGATCGACTCTAACTTGACAGCTAGATCGAATTCGCTCACTGGAGGAGAATTTCAAGGGCCGACAGCTCTGATTGGTGGATCCGTGGTTTCTCCGATCAACACCAGGCGAATACAGGAGCAGTACCCTAACAAACGGGTTACGGACCGCGCGCGATGTTACTTCCTCTTCCTTGATCCATCTTCACCCCTTATTCATACTAACACTATCATGCACTACAGTACCATACAGACCAGTCGGGAAATGTCGCTAGCCGACGGTAGGTCGGCGCCGAATTTTGCCATCTATCGGAGGAAGATCACCGCCACAGCCCGAGAAAGACATAAGAGAGCTGCACAAATTTCAGGTGCTACCAAGGCGCTACCGAGTTTAACTCTTTGCAGTCGGACATGGTGTGTTGCTGATATAGAATGTGTTATTTTTTGCTGTTATTTTTAGCTGATATTGTGATCCAAGTTTATTATTATACTTTATTCCGATAATTGCTGCGATACTGATAAGCCCATCTGTAGTTTGCACAACGTTGAAGTGGAAAAGGAAGAAGTTGCGAACTGTGGCCATAGAGTGTGCGCTAAATTCCCATAATGCCATATTCTCTTGGTTCGAATATATATAATTACGGTCATAATTATTATATTAATTAATAAATATAACTAATATAACGTATACAGGTAATTATAAAGCGATGTCACCTACATAATATTGTATTTTGAGAATATTGACCTACCAGCATCCTCTGTCGCCACAGATGGGAACAGATTCCAAATAGCATGATCAAGTGATCGGTTAGCATGCCTGCTACATCTGGAGGAGAACTGAGCTATCACTTCACTTCGAGTTGGCGTTGCCGCATGCGCAGAGGCTCAAACGTCAACTTCACGCTGTCCGAACAGTCTCTGTAATGCGTCGCGCGGTTATCTCGTTATTCTACTTTCGTCTCGACGCATCGGAAGCCACGTTGACGATGAAAGTGATGGCGATTCACCATGTACGTAGCTTATGCGATTCGGAAGCGGCGCATGCGCGTGATACCTCATCGATTCCACGTCCGGCCCGCCTCTTTGGATTCGTTCCCACGAACGATGGGAGTCGATTTACGAGAACCGCGCGGCGACGCCACCGCACAGTGATGCTGGTCGTGGTGGTGGTGGTGGTGGTGGTGGTGGTCGTGGTGGTGGTGGTCGGGGCTGTAAGTGCCGCGCCGCGGACGCGTCAATGGTCTTGGCCCCGGGGCGAGAATAAAGCGCCCAGGCGCGCGATTGCGTCGATAAAAGAGGCGGGTGGAGGGGAGGGGAGGCCCGACCGATGGCGGGAACGTTGGAGAGCGGTGGAGCGTGGCGCGGAGAGACGGGGGGGGGGCGAGCGGGATAGATGGGCCGTGAGGAGAAGCAACGACGCTGGGAATGAGGGAGGAATTAGAATGCGACAGGATAAAAGAAAGAATATTCGTTTTAAGAGAAAGGCAGCGGTAGAGTGAATTTGAGAAATTCATATGGTCTGAAAGATCTGTACTAAGAAAAGTGGGACTACATTATTGGGACCATTAACTTTTTTCAGTACGGTGTTCCCAGTACGGTGTAACTTTTTCCAGTACAAAATATGTTGTGTACCTCCATGCGCAGTGCATCGGTCGCATGGAGGTACACAATTTGAACCATCATTCCTTCTCCGTATGTGTTGATGTTGTAGGCGTGATAATTGCCCGCATAACACCCGAAAATCATTTTTTACAAAACCTACAAGAAATTTCCTTGTCAGCTGTTGGTGTGAGCCGATGTCCGAGCTGTGCAACTAGTGCAAAAAGTTTCCCAAAGGCCCCGTGCTTGAAAGAGTTAAGGAGTTATTGTTCATCGCAACATTGAGGAGGACAGAAGGTGAATAAAGAGCTCAGCAAGGTTGAAGCAGATAATGAGGTATAGGGAAGAAGCGTGGATACACTGAAAGCACCTACTGAGGGTCAGATGGCAACGTAAGAGACGATGGCATCAGATGTGGCAGGCGAAACTAAGAGGAAGGACCAATTACGGGGAGAGAGAAACTTCAACGGAAGTTTATGGCAGGCGATCTGCCGCGCGATGTTCTGTTCCCTTCGTCCGTGTACACGTACACCTTTGCATCATTGGGTATTAAATTCTCTCTATACATTTCCCATTAATTCCTATTATGATTTAAAACCGTGCGCGAGCGGAGGCGGGTGCGTGGCGGCGGTGGCGGGGGCGTGGCGGGGAGAGTCGGCGACGGGGAAACCGGAGCGGGTTGTGGTCGCAGGGGCGGGGGCGTTGCCCAGCGTGCCCAGTTATTTACTCGCGTCATCCATCATCATCACCCTGCGACGTGAATGCGAGCCGCTTTAAACGGAACTTTTAAAAATAGAACGCTGTGACGATTACAATAGACGGTCGGCCAGGCGCTGCAGTAGACATTAGGGATGATGAAAACCGTGCGGTTTTGTAGGCGGAGAGGGAAGCCCGGGGAGCAGGAGGAGGAGGAGGGGTAGGAAGGAAGAGGCGAGGGAGGGGAGGGGAAGAGGGGTGAGAGCAGAAGGCGTTGCCCGCGCTTTGAACCGGCGTCTGGGATTTCTCGTTAGCAGTTTTCTGAGCTCCGAGAAAGACTTTTTCCTCCACGTTCAAAGCAGCAGGGTGGGAAACTCTAATTTAATTACAGTTGTGATGTTGGTTACGCGATTTTAATTTTATCGCGCCGTTATACAATGCGATGTGATCTACTTTTTATGCCGTGTTTGATTTTTTTACGCCTGATACAATGCCGTGTTAGGAAAAAAATGAAAATAAAAGACGTCTTGGTGAAATTGAGGAAGAAAACCATTATTCATTTATGCTGGCGGCGAAAACCTACAATGGAGGTGTGTGTTCCTATTACGCTTTTAAAAATCCATTCATGAAATGGTGTAAGGTTTTTGTAGCAGAATGGATTGAAAGACCGCCGCATTGTCCATTAATTTAGAAGACAAGGTTTAATGATACTCCATTTAACTATAAAATAATGGTACTAATTTAAAGCAGAATTCTCAGTTGTACTTTAACGTAAAATAAACAAAAATGAAGAAGTGTTGAGATTGAATATGTTTACTATAGTATGTAATTTCTATAGCATGTAATATCGCATTGTTTTTGTTTTGAAGATTCGTAAATTTTCCCAGGAAGACGTTATCAACTAATTAATGCATTCCTCTTATTACATGTCGTTTCTCTTTCATTCGTGAACTATTCATCTTGGTTTTGATATCCATTACAAATTTTCTATAATTTCTCTTCGTCCGACGCAATAAAGCAGTTCGACTGATGCGATCAACCTTTTTGTTTTCACCCAGTATTTCTCATCTAACGTCGTTTTGATGATCTTGCAATTCTAGCGAAAGAACACTCGTCCTATTTTTTTATCATTATTATCGGATATTGACACGATCTCAAAATTGGATATCATCGGAAACAAAATTTAATCCAGAAAGGACGGTTGTAATGAAACCTTTGGGGGCGTATCTCAATCGAACGTCTTTGCGTTCCTCGCGAATCGCGACTAATTAAGACGTCGGCGAAAGGGAATCCAGAACGCGGAAATTCGAACCAGCAGGCAGACCTCCGGAAGCGCGGGGAGAGAGAGAGAGAGAGAGAGAGAGAGAGAGAGAGAGA
>BOPP01000085.1:3871526-3889761 GCA_017312745.1 Gryllus bimaculatus | reverse complement strand
TCCCCCTACACCCGCCACGCCCCTGCTCGCGCCACTATTGTCCACGCCCCGCCGTGGATCGCTCAACCTCCCGGCTGAGGGGTCTCCGTCGGCTGGTGGTGCACTCTCTCTCTCTCTCCTTTAGCGACCCGCCCCACCCTTCCAGCTTCCTTTCATTGTTTCCAGAAATAGTAATTACATTGTACCCCTTTGAGCGGAACATCTATTGATGGAAGGGTAATTCTTGCTTTCGGTCTCGGTTGCTCATTTAAGGGGACCGCCCGATGTATTCATTTTCGTATACTCTCGTCTCATTCGCCTTTACTCTTTAAGTCTTTTCGGGAGGAAAAATATGAAGTCTACATTAAAAGTAACTTTGACTTATTGTCAGTTTGTCTTATTCGTTTATTCATTTACATTTTATAGTTTTTATTATAAAGTTTGAGCATCATTGAGGAAAAAAAACAAATTTCATGTGGGTAGTAAACATTATTCTATGGAATATACAGGAATAATAATTAAAACTACATTTTTTTCTTGCAGAAAGTAGTTTTGTTTTAAAAACAAATATATTATTGCTTCCAAATTATCCAAAATTGCTTTGAATTGCTAAAAAAGAAACAAATTTACAAACTCTCATTCGTATCTTCAATGTTGATGTATGATGTGTGATGTGCTATCACAAAATATTTAAATATTATTTTTGAAGTAAAATTATTTCCTACAAAATTCAGCAGGTATTTCTAATATATAATTTTCTATTGAATGATAATCAGACATCCGTGAAAAAAATCAATGAGCATCATCCTTTCTTGACATTTATTTTCCTTCGATAATTTTTAGAACCTTTAATTTTGTATTAATGCGCTGGTACATACGGCATCAATACCAATGAAAGTATACTTTATTTCCCGTGGTGTGATCGAGATGTTTGTGTATGATGGATGATTACGTACAACACATAACGATGTTGGAAATCTATCTGTTTGCGTAGCTATCAGGCCAGTATTTATTGAAGACCAATCACCGAATAAAATATGACGAAAGTCGTTGCTATCGCATCGCGTGATGAAAAATGAAATATGGACTTTTATTACTGTCACCTCCTGCCTGACCAGATGGCTGACTATTGGAAGCTCGGATGCAGGAACAAGCACATAAACGTCATTGTAAATATTTTTGAAAGTTATAAATGATTCGCGCATGTGTATTCTTACATGTATAGTAATAATATCATTATGACATTCCAAACATGGTAAATCCAATTGACGTATCGTACTGAGAATTGATGCGGCGACTTTTAATAATAGATCTGGCTCCCTGGTTTGGAAGAACAATTCCCTTTGTGTTGTAAATGATGATAATCATAGCGTAAACTGAAAAGGTTAAATTTAACTACTTTAACATTAGGTCAATATTGGTGTTTTTGTATATAACCAATATGATACGTAAAATGACTTTTTCAGTGTTAGTACACTTTAAAATTTACAGTAAAATAATCCCGTAATCACATTTATGATAATCACACGCATATGGAATTTGTACGAGCATATTAAGAGACTTTGAATATTCATCTCGAATTATTATTATTATTATTATTATTATTATTATTATTATTATTATTATTACTTAAATGTATAAAATCTAATGGTATGGTGAAAATGCTGGAAAACTTCAGTAATATCCTTAGTTAAAAACCTTTTTCAATGTATTAATTTAATGCTACAAATATTAGAAGGTTGCTGGTTGTGGTTGAGGTTGCTGGTTGCGCACACACTGTAAAGAATTATATATCTCTTTGTTAAATTATTTTTAAATTTACGCTATCATTGTAAAATCTGTCACAAATAAAAATGAACATTTTAAAAATGTATTATGTTCACTGTAAGTTAACGTATTGCGTATAAGTTACTTTTACACACGTAAGTGTTTTCAGCTCACGTTTATTTTCAAGAAAGTCTAAATAGGGGGTTATTTCGGAAAGATGTATGAGACACGTAAAAACAACAACACAACAAAGGATAAATGACCATAACTTCTCGTTGAAACAAAACACGGCTCACAATATTTCATCATTTCTCTCTGAAACGGGCTGAGTCGTAACGCTGCGTCCCACACAAATGGCCCCGTGCATTACCAATTACCAACAGACCCATCCTTCGACGTAACTTGTATTTTCCGTGTTTGCCGCCATTTGAAACCGACGCGGAATGTAAAATCTCGATTTCACCACACATTACATGGCAATCTTCAGCAAACCTGTTTACAATACTTAGAATGTGCCACCTTCTTTCCCCTTTATTTTCTTCCAAAAACGCTTCCGTTTTCCCTCTCCTTGCGACGTTCTACGCGAGAGCAGCGACGCGGAGAGAAACGGCGAGGAAGGGAGATCTGGCGAACCCAGAGATGGGCTCCCGTCTCAACAAGTGCGAGGAGCGGGGGAGGGGGCGGGGCGTAGGTGCGGGAGCGGGCGGTTGTAAGAGGCGGGCGAACGCGGCCTCCGGGATGTTTACGCAAGTTTTAAGGGCAGCTTTGTGAAGGAACACTCACGGCACCCGGGTGATGTGGTGGAGATCGGTCGATGCGAGCTGAGTACGAGTATCGACAAGCGCCGTGATGACGAAGAGCGAAGAGGGAGGCCACGGCGAGCTCAGTTGATGAAGACGCTTTAGTAGAGGTGAAACAGGTTTAGAGTGTATGCTGCAATGTAGAAAGAGCGGGAGAAGGTATGGAACAATGTGAAACTCGTGAATAATGGACACAGGCGGACGGGAAGAAAATAGCTGTAAAGAAGACACATGTTATATATCATGGAGTTACATCAAAGTATAATTAACTGTTTCGGAATATAAGAGAATGAGGTGATACGAGTCGTTGTTTAGTAGACGTAAGGTGTGAAAAGATTTAATGCGGTTGATCATCAAATGTCTACGTATATCCTCTAATACTCTTATAATCCGCAGAAAAGAGAGTAATAGATCTTTAAACAACGAACTAAAAAACACTATAAAATTCAAATGAATAGGAAGGAAAGGAACGTTGAAAATAGTGGAGGATTGCTAATGAGGTGCATGAATAGTCCAGAAGGATCTGTAGAAAGAAAAGACCCGTTGAAAATCGCTTGTCGAGCTGTAGAAGTGCAAATGAGGACAGATGAAACCCTCCAAGAAGGGAGTATCACAGCGATTCGCGCGCCACTGAAGACCCTTAACGAATCGTCAGAGAGATCTCGGAATTTCTGCTTCTAACTTTCCCTCTCCGGGTTCGCGCTGCTGGTGCATGACGCAAAGACGACTCGCCATCGATCTGGTAAAACTGGGCCTTTATCAGAGTTGGCAGATGTTTTCGCCGTGAAAATTTATACCCAAAAATAATTGGGAAGTGAATCGTTATTTAAAAGGATATCGGATAAGCAGAGTATCGCTTATTTTATGGAATCAAGCCAAACTTGAAATCGATATTTCCAATGCCTCTGAAGCTCTCATATTTTAAACATTTAAGAGGATTTTGCCTGTTCGCACAGTAAGAATGTAGTATTATCGCTGCGAAAATATACTGCTGAAAATCGTTATCGTGTTACGCCTTTTTCTGCTAACGTTTTCCTTTTTAAGTTTTTTTCAATTTTTTTTATCGTGAAATTGTTCTTGGATTTTGAAACTCAAGCATCTATGAAATCAACATATTTTAAGCATAGAATTGATCTAGAGTTTCTTAAATTAATAACAACATATATCTTAACAAAACTTACCGCCAGTACGAGCCAGGATACAACGGGAACACCAGATATTACAAAAGCAGTAAGAAAGAAGGAAGAATAAACGTCAAGAGGTTCTAATTATAATTAGTGAAACCAGGAGGCATGCCTAAAACATAGGTATCTCCGCGTTGGTTTCCGTGCTCCCTCTCTGATCTGACGTGGGCTCTCTTCACAGAGCAATGATGGCCGCTGCCAGTCATGGGCTGCTGCAGTCGCCACTGCCATCGCTATTGCTCCCGACGCACACCTCCACACTACTTCTATCACCCTCCACCTCACCATATCAACGAACCCATAACACGATACTACAGAACGCGACCATCCCAAAATACCACCCCACCAACGTACCACACCAACACACGGCACCAACACACCGTACCAACACACCGCACCAACACACCACATTAACACACCCCACCACAGCAAAACACCACACCAACACACCACACGAACACTATGCATCCACAATATACACTCACACACCACATCCACACTTATCACCCACACTTATCACCCTCACACCACACCCACACTTATCACCAACACACCACACCCACACACCCACCCACACACCACACCCACACACCACACCCTCACTTCCCACGAGAGCTTCACTCCCCCAGCATCACATCACCACCACCGTACCAAAACGAACATATTATTATACGCCACCACCGATGCTCCAGTCCTCGTCCCCCCCCCACAGCCGTTACTGTCCCGCCCCCGCCCCCCGCTCCCGCCCCTGCCTCCGTCCCCCGTCCCCGCCCCGCCCCCGCCATCACCGCCATCGGCGAATCTCCGCACGCGCGGAAGCCCCGACGCCCCGTCGTTAAAAAGAAGTCAGCGGGCGAGGCGCGTCACGCACGGCGCGCGGTCTCGGTTTGGCGACCGCGAGTGGCGGTGAACGACCGCGCGCTGGCGAGCGCTGCTACGCTCCGAGTGCGGAACTCCCCTCGCACGCGTTGCCTCCTACGCATTTACGCGTAGCGGACATCGAAGGCATTTGCCAGGAAAGAACACGTCAATACTTCCTTTATTTGTGTTGGGGCTAGGTTTTGAAATGGAATTTTTGAGAAGGAGTTGTGGCGATTACAGGTTGGAACATGTTCGAAACGATACCATCTGTAAAGTAATAGAGGTTGAAAATAACATCAAAGGCACAATTGAAACGGAACAATTAATGTGACATAGTAAACGGATGTAAGAAGGCCCAAACAAGTTTGGAAATTAGGCCCTCCAGACCGCAGAAAACGAGGAAGACCCCATAGTATGCGCGTGTGAAAGTTCAACATTTTTAAGCGTCCTTTATGTTATACGAGGTGACAGTTTAAAAACAAATTGATCCATTTTTTAGAGCATTTTGAAAATGTTGAGGCTTTATGAAAAGTACCTTCCAAAATCAAAATATCCGCTTCGAGCATGCAGGGCCTCGAGTTCATAGACCGATGCGGGAAAATCAATTTTGGAGAAAATTGTCTGAACTGTTTAGGCATGTGCGTTGAACGCAGATGGACAGTCAGACAGACCGACAGACGTTTTGGCCATCAGTTGGTTTTTCTGTATCAAGAACTACGTATAAAAATAAGATTTGTCTACATTTAATTTACCAGAACCCGCCAATAGGAATTTTTCCGCCGTAAAGTAGCAGATTTGGAGCGAACGATTAGAATACGTTTACTTCCTACGAAGTAGGCGAGAAAGTAAACATGGAATATTGATTCAACGTCTGCCACTGAGGCTTTCAAAGGCCAAATACTTTGTAATAGAATAACTTATCTTTGAGTTCAGTACAATTATTTAAAAAAATAAATAATTTAAAAAAGTCTTTCGTCGTTATTATTTATGAACCTCGGTGTAAATAAATATTGTACAGTTTCGAAAAATTACCTATTCCGTTTGCTGTGTATATTTAGTGGAGAAGAGTAGAATTAAATAGAGATATCTAGCTGGATATATCAATGCCAATAAACATATTCGTCTAAGCTTATATTAAATGCTCATGCGTGTACGTAAGCCTCTGTCAAATAGTTTGTCATGCGCCCACCGCAGCGCTAGGTGCGAATTCCACTCACGCTCGGCGCATCAGCGTTGTTTCGCTGTGAGCCCCTCGGACGGCGGCGGCGTTAAACGGAATGGACCGTTGAATTTGCTTCGGGCTCCACTAACGCAAATGGAGCCGTGGCTAGGGATTTAAGATTATAAGAGAAAAGAGAGCTACAACACAGAAGAAGGAGAAGAAAAAAAAAGAAAGGAAAGGAGCGAGAGGAAAGCACTCGGTGCAATACACTTTACATGTTGATGTTACGTCTCTACTCGTTTCAGAAAGACTGTATGGGACTTGTGCTTTCTGTGTTACCGGGAACAGTGGCGTAGTCGGCAGTGACAGCAGCCATAGAACTGCATTTAGCCTCCAAGCGACGGAGCGGGCGAAAGGGATTTTGACGTTGGGGAAAGAGAATGGAAAGGGGGATGTGGTGTCTCTTTTGCATTTTTACGCGCTGGCGTGTGGCTTGGGCGTTCCGGCTAATACACAAATGGACTCGGAATTTACGCGACACGTGCGTGTGCGCATGTACTTCGAAACTATAAATTCGCGCTCGCGCAAGTCATTTAAATGGAGGTTGTATGGTCGCGCTAATTTTCTGCTGTAACAAATTATCTCCTGCTGTATACTTTGATAGCGCCCACTTTATGGCTGAGGTTCTTCATTATTTATTTTTTTAAGCTCTGGATCCGACCTGGTACGGGTTTAAAGCTTATAAATCGGGGCCTATCAATGCGCAGTCGTGATAAAAAAAATTTGAAACCCAGATTTAGTGAACGCCGTAAAACAGTACACCTGGACAACTGTGAGGGCGTGCTCCTGCGGCCATGAAATGGAGCCCGATCTGTTATTGAGTAATAGCCTCCGAATGAAATTGTTGGAGAACATTTGGGAATGCGAACTCGGCGTGCCTTCGGGTAAACGACAAATGAATGTCGAAATCATTACGTCTCTCGGAGTGCAATGCAATGTATTCATTTGAAGAACACGATAATGTTTCAGCTAGAACCGTTCGCATTCAATAAATGTAAATAGATATAGAATACATTACATGTAAAAGGAAGGATATTAATAGAAACCGTTCATTAATTTTGATCATAAAAATCTGATTTAATACTAATAGTGGTTTATTTAAAAATATAATAACATCTCTTAAACAAATTAATGATGTATCAAGATATTTGAAACATGTATGGAAAATTCAAATAGAAGATTAAATCCACACTATAACTTTTTGGCGTTCATTACTGCAACCCTGTCTACCCATAAGTAATGTGAATTTACTCGAAAAATCTGATTCATATTCAATCATGCGCTAATCAGTGAATTTGCTTGGAATAAACTGCTTAAAATGTGATTAATTTTTTTTGTAAATTTATCATTTGAATCGGTTACTTTTAAAACCACGTAACTCACTCTTTCACATTTTTGCTTTTCGTGAGAAAATAGAAGCTGCGGGTAGACGCATTGTTTCATGAGAAAATCTCGTAAATCATATAAATGGACTGGTCGGGAGTACACTGTAATGGTTTTGTTTGGTTTTAAAACTGTGTTAGTCACTGACTTGCGGGGTATGTATGACTGTGTACGTATGTGTGTATGAGTGGGATATCACTTACAGAGAAATTAATAAAAAATGATGTTCAATGCGGAAATATTCCTACGTACTATCATATTAACACATAGTTCAAGCACTGTTTCTGTCATATGAATCATGTTTGCTGTAGATGCAAGTTGTCATTTCACATAATATTGTAATAAAGATGTCAGATTACAAGCTGAATGTGTGTTTATTTACATGTTTAGGAAAAAAACTTATTAGTTATTGAAAACTCGTAAGTCATAAACTTTTAAACGCGTCCAGCAACTATTTTGGTATTGATATAAGAAAATTGCATGTCTCCATGGCATACTCAATAAAAATGTATGTTTCAGCAATTTTTTGAAAAAAGGATAAAATTTCTCTATGTTCTTAAATATTCCGTTTTTGTTGCTTTCCCACAACTTAATAATTGCTGATTTACGTTTTTTTTTAAAAAAAGAACTTATTCATTGTATCGATGAAGATGGCCTTTTCTCGCGAGACGGCCTCATGGCGCGTAATGAGGCCTGGGGTCGCGGGCCGAAAGGGAGAGGCGAGCGCGCCCCGCAGCCACAACAGGTTCGCGCTGGCGCGGCGCCAGATGGCGCGGGCCAGGCCCCGGCGCCGATGATCCTCGATACCCGTGGGATTAGGCAGACGTAGGGCCGCCGCCCACGCGCCGCCCACGCCCCACCCACTCCGCCCGTCCGCCGTCGCCACTGCTTGCCTCTCGCTGTCTTCGGGTGGCCAGCTCAACGTAAAAGCGAACAGTTGCGAGGAAAAGTATTTATTATTATTATTATTATTATTATTATTATTATTATTATTATTATTATTATTATTATTATTTGCTCTTGACATGGCATATGCTAAATGTGCGAAACATTCATCTATTAATAAATGTATAAACTACAATAGACTTAATTACTGATGTCTACGTATATGTCCAAAGGTTTCTGAGTGATTCTAAGTTTAGTAAACGATAGCAATAGTGATATTACGAAGAATGATATCGTGGAGTTGCTGGAATGGTTGTGCAGATTAAATGAAACATTAATAGTACCACCTGGATAAAGATGTGTTAATAAATATTTGCGAAAAATGTGGAGGATATTTGTTAGCGATAGCCAAGAAATTGATATTTCGCTGTTTAGTTTTACGTGAAAATGACCATACCCCAACACTGTTCCACCACCGCCGCCATATAACGCGGCCTTCGATTGCCATCGCCTCCGCAATAACCGGCCTCATCGCTCCCGCCCCCCCACCCGCCGCCGCCTCACCGCCACCACCCTCACTGCCAACCGCCACCGCCTGCCACCCCCCTCCGCCGCCCGCCGCCCAACCGCCCCCGTCACCGCTACCACCACCGTTCCCGCCCCCGCCACGCCCCCCGCCCCTCCCCCGCCCCCGCTACCGCAACCCGCCCCCCCCCCCGCCCCCGCCCCGCCGACGCGAACGCCGACGCCGCCGTCCCCCGCCGCCGCCGCCGCGGCTGAGGCCGGGGCGCCGCCAGCCCTGACCTGCGTTCGCGGACCGGCTGCCGCGCGCCCAGTTGACCCCCGGGTCACGGGGTCAGCGGTGGCCTAAAGCGGCCATGCGAACCGGGTCGGCCGCCGCTTGCTGCCCCCACACCGCCTCTGCGTCGGGAACGCATCGACCTTTGCGATTGGCGTATCGGAGTGAAGGTCCAGGGCACTTGTACACTGCGGACAATGTTCAGCTAATGCTAAAACACGAGTTGAAATGAATTAAATAAAAGGGTAATTAAGAACTTTCGCAAATATGTTTTGAGACTGTTCTATTGGAAGTCTTGTATTTTGTTTAATTAAAAATTAAATATGAAGAAATGAAGAATACAACACATTATCCAGGAATACTTTAGAGTAAGAAAACAGGGTTTTTTTCGCTTAAATAAGTAATCTACTTTAAAGAAGAGATAACTCATCTCTTTGTAGGATGGCTTAATTCACAATTGGGATTGTCTTGGTATTATATCTTTAATATTCATTTCGATTGTCTCACAGCTGTTTTCTTGATTGGATAATGTTTTTGTGAAGGTATTATTCAAACATACAACGTACCTTCCATGCGAATCCGTTGTTGCTTCTCAACAAATTTCAGTAATTTATCTCACTCATTCAAGTAACTGTTTCAAGATCAGCACTAGAAAATCCCGCCACACGGAGACACAATTTACTATGTTCATCTTCTCTCCCCATCATCTCAACCTCAACTAATTATGAGGCAACTACTTTGTGAATCTGCTGAACTCGGAAAGCGTCATTGTCAATCTTGTGATAATGAAGTTGCTTAGCGAGGATGTATAGCACTTGGATAACAGTTCCGCACACATTATACTCAACGAACTTCAATTTACAGAACAATATCACTAATCTCCGGTGATGGCATCTTCAGACGTGAACCTCATCCACGGAAGAGCGTCTGGGAAGAAGAAGGCATCAGGCAGATCCGCTGCTGCGTTTAATTAAACGTCTGCTAGGCGAGGTAAGGCGGACACTTCCGCCGGAGCAGACCGAACTTGTCGGAGAAACCCGGGAGGTTCCGCTAAAAGCCACTAATGGTCGGTGTCTCTTGTTTGGATGCGATGGGAAGGAAGGTAGCCTTAATGGGTGGTTAATGCGCTGAACGGTGAAGGCTTACGATTATAATCCGACCTTAAACACAACGCTCTGAAAACCTGAAAGAGACCTTTTTGGTATCTGGTTTGGCTGTTTGACGATTTAATGTTTTCAGGAATTCTATTTGGATAAACATTCGTAATAGAATATTTGGATTTAATAAACGTAAAACGCAGATTATTGTTTGATTAATGTTAGCTATTGGGTTATTTTTATTTCTTTATCCTTTCTTTGAATCCGCGAATATTAATGTTGGATATTAGCCAGAAATTGCGTTTTAGTTAATATAAGAAAATCTCTGAAAGTAGGACATGCTATTTATCCATTATTGTTAATGAGTTTATCCTACAAACATTAAATTCAAACCATCACGCTTCTATATGTTTATTATGATAGCGGATTTCTCCATTCTCTTGTTATGATATACCGTGTTTAGATTGTGAAGTGTTTATTCAGGGAGCATTTGTATCCGTTCTCTATTACACGTGAGTGCAAGCATTAACGCGAGATTCCAGAACACCTGTTCTTCGGGTTATTTACAGTATCGCTGGTCAACAGGTTGTATATCCGATACTACAATTTCCCATTCTGTGTTGTGATGGTATAAAAATGCCACTTCTATTTCCTGCTAATGTAATTATTCCTTAAAAGTTAAGATGTCTTAAAAACAAATAATGTAAATTTAGTTCTCTGATGCATTTAGTACAGGAGGGTTAAAGGTGCCTTATGATAGTATTTTTCTTCCCGCTTCCGCATTCACCGACAAATTTAAGATTTTATAAACTTTAATAAGTGAAAATGTTTACTTAAATTTGTATTTTCTTTATTAAAATAATATCTTAAGAAACTTGCAGCTTCAGTATGCAGTTAATTATGAACTTGAAACATGCGATAATAATTTAAAATTAAGAAATATATTTTAAGTTCAGAAATACAAATTTCTTGCGTTCATTGTGGAAGCCCGATGGTACTCTACAATTCATTTGTTTCTTCTTTCCGTCTTTTGTTTGTGGTTTGTGATCGTGAGCAAATATTGGGTTTCCCGCTCTCGTTTCTAGGGAATTTGTGCTTGTTTCTTTTATGTAGCAACGCACCGCTGGGGAAAAGCAGCTGAATAAAGCCCACGAAAAGCCTTTAAGTCTAAAAGTAAAGAACGTGTTCTTAGGTTTTTATAGCAAAAATTATGTTTTAAAGATTTTGTATGATCTATTTTTTAGTACGTGTTGTAAATAAATTTTGCTTTCATTCCTGAACTTCTTATCGTACGCTTCTATTATTTGACTACTTATCTATTCTAATTTGTCTAGTCTTCTATTATTTTTGTGAAATTTTTCCACTGATGATAGATAATTTGTTAGTTTTTGAATATATTTGTAGATATTAATATTCATCCTTATTGGAATTAAATACACATTTATTTGTCCTTTAGTTGTTCCTGAAACTTTATATCTTCTGATACGGAATGTGTCACGCCTAAAATTTAAATAAATTACGCACGTAGACGCTGAACCCAGCCACAGAGTAGTACTAAATAAAAACAGGTGTCCCCTTTTTTGCCGATTTAGCAAAAACAATTTAATTTTAACTTTTATTTATTTAAAGTAGATATTTAAAACATAGAGTAGGAAAGTGTGGATCTAATACTTTCTAAATATTTCAGTAAATTTGAAGTTGTTATCCCTCTTCCCCGTGCTTTAGGGTGGAGACAGGTTCCTAGCTTCCTTAGGCGGTAGTACGCCCCTGGTGATGCATTGTTTTCTTTCTTCCTCTCTTTTTAAAATTATGATCATATTCTTCTATTCATGTAAATTAATTAATTATATCAATAGTTTTTGCTTCTACATGTGTTACAAAATACGTATCATCAATCATCACTAGGGGTGGATTTGATGACCTACAATATCTCCAAGAAATCAATAGAATGCTCTTAAAATGTTTTGAAATTGCTCTAAAAGCGTTGAAAAATACCGTAAAATGATTTAACAAAACGAATTCTGATGAACAACTTATGCTGTTGGATACATTACTGATGTTTTCGAGGTTATTCTGTTCATTCAAGTGAACTCAGCTTGCAAACGGTTGTTTTGGATTGTTCTTTAGTAGGAAATCTCTGTCTTTAGTTATCCAGAAGACGACTAAACCTATATTAGCACTGACAGGCGTTACAGTACCTTCGATTACATAATCACAACTGCTGGCATTACAATTTCTGAGGGAAGAAATTGAATAGGCTATTCAGGAAATCTGAGAAGAAAATTTGTTTCATCTCGTAGATATTATTTTAAGCAAGTACCATAAGATATTAAAATCGATGAAATCAGCGAAAACTGCATTAAAATGAGCGAAAAGGGTACAAAAGATATATTAGTCGAAATCGACGAAAAATGCAAAACAAAGTGACGTATAAAAATGGGTCATTTGCTTTTGTCATAACATAAAATTAATTTCTATACTAAACGTCATTGTTCTAAAGTGAAAAGAAAACAATAACATTTTATCAAAATCCGCCCCCTAATAATTGCTTAAGCAACAGATTAATTCCACATATTTTTTAGAGTAGTGCAAGCATCCTCTTTTTCGAAATACATTCGGTGACTTGTTCCATGGTCTAGTCATTTTTCATGTCATATCTCAGTTCAATATTGCCCTGTCTCTTACTATCGAACGAGTCCCTCCCTAGTAAATACACGGTCGCGCGCCCAATATCGGAGGCCTCTTCCCATTTCCACTTCCGCCTCCATCGCGCGCGCATGTTGACGTCAAGCGGAGTTGAAGTGCTGAACGCGAATACGCTCCAAAAAATAGACAGGAGTTGGTTCCAAATGTGAAATACAAGGACATGAAAATATTGGAACATTTCTACGACCCTCTTTTTCCGCTCTCGTAATCGTTTGTCACCGCTTTTGACCTAGATACCGAATCCCCTATTTTTTTTAACAAATCGTAATTCTATTTTTGTATTTACCCCTCTCCAGCGTGTTATGTCTCATTTTCATACAATTTTCTATATCCCCCTCCCCAGTTTCATGTCCATCTCTATTCATTTGTTCTTGTTAACCTTCGTTGTTCTAGTTTTCTTTTCCTTCTTCCTCTTGTCCCATCGTTACTTTTTTTCGCTTAAAATTTTACTTATATCATTTTGTTCTAAATTATTGTCCATTATTACAGGTATTCTTTTCTGCATTATTTCTCCTCTGTAATTCTCTTTCCATCCGTGTATTACAGTTATCTCTTTATTTCTGCGAGCTTTCCTCCCACTGAATGCGCCTGTTACGGTATCCTGCGGACGACTGCGCGAAGGTAAACAAGGCAGCGGGCGGGCTGATGTTGATTTTTTCCAATCGGGGTCGGCGGAGAGCTAATTTGTTCCCGCGGGGCGCTCGGGGCGGGCGGAGGCCGTGAACGCGAGGGCGCTGGCGCTCGCCGCTGGGCGAGTGGGCGAGTGGGCGGGGGAACGCGCCATTGATATGGGGCTCCGCCGGCAGAAGCCGCCTCCAAGGAGACGCTGTGCCCGGCGGCGGCGGAGGAGGAGGCGCAGGTGGTGGTGGAAGTGGAGGCGGTGGCGGAGGCGGAGGAGTTGGTGGAGGAGGCGGTGGCGGTGGCAGTGACGGTGTAGGTGGGGGAGGCTGCGGCAGAGGAGGAGGCGCAGGCGGCGGTGGAAGTGGAGGCGGTGGCGGTGGCAGAGGAGAAGAAGGAGGTGATGGTGGAAATGGAGGCGGTGGCGGTGGCAGAGACGGTGGGGATGGCGGAGGCCATGGCAGTCGCGGAGGCGGTGTAGGTGGCGGTGGCGGCCGTGGTTGTAGTGGTAGCGGTAGCAGATGCGGCGATGGAGGCGGCGGCGCCAGTGGTGGCGGTGGTTGTGGTGGCGGCGATGGCGGCGGCGGGGGAGGAGGAGGAGGCAGAGGAGGAGGGGGGCGGCGTACGGACTAGGAGACTTCTTCAGGAGAACTCCGTGTATCGTTTTTATCTCTGACTCTTTTATCTCCCGCAAATTATCCACACATTGCGCCTGGTCGACATCACCCGCTGTCTCTCATCAAACCCCGTTGCGTTATTGTGGATCAAAATCTATCTTTCGAATTTCGCTTATGTACGGCTGCGAGTCCGCGATGTAATTTGAACAAAAAAAATCGTTCCGGTGTTTGACGAGAAAGCCTAGCTTTCTTTTATGCACTTCGAAATTACTACAAAATCGTTTCCGGGTTATTTGAAGAAAATTACTTTTTTTCTTTTATACGAGTATTTTATTTCTTAATTATTGTGAGCTATCCTTTTGTTTCTCCTCTGTCCTTTCCGCTCGCGAGGATTATTCTTTCTTAATCTTTAATACTACTTTATAACGTAAGTTTTTCTTCACCAATTTCTGTATTGTTGTTCATTTCATCATCGATGGATGTTTTATCTCGGAGCGCTGCATTAACATAATATGTCAGCTCTTCTTTGGTTATATCACTATCACTGTCTCAGCCTTTACTATCGTCACACGAGTATTACCTTCACGGCCCTTCCCTTTTCTTGACATCACTAAAAGATAAAAATAACAAAAGTAATTCTTCAACAATTTATGTTTTGTTGTTCATTTCATCATCGCTTAACGATTTATCTGGGAGCGCTGCATTAAAAAAAATTGTCAGCTCTGTTTTGGTTATATCACCATCACCACCACTGCTTCACCCTTTACTGTCGTCACACGATTATACCTTCACTGTCCTTCGCTTTCCTTGTCATCGCTAAACATATTCTACTATATTCTGCCTGACTGCCTACTATATTCTACTATATTTCCCTTCTTTCCTTCTCTCTCTGTTTCTCTCTCTCTGTCTGTCTCTCTCTCCCTCTCTCCCTCTCCCTCTCTCTCTCTCTCTCTCTATCACATTGGTTTCTTTCAGAGCCTTCGCCTTTGCCTTCTTTCTTCGCCATCTGTCGACCGGTTGAACACTTGGGCGAGAGGACGGCCCTCGTTTCACAGGTTTCCCCGGCGAAGCGGCCGGCCGTCAGAAATAACTTACGCGAACTGCGCGAGGGGCGGTGGCGGCGAGGCCGCGTCTTGGGGCCCCAAGAAGCCCTTTTTGTTCGCCAGGCGCCCGAGTATGGATCCAGTCCCGCGCGCCGCTGTCGCGCGCCCATATGTCGGCCCTTTGAGACGCGGACCCGGTCGAGTCGAGGCGAGGGCGCAAGGAAGTATTTTTGGCATATCATTTCGCGTTGTGGATGGAAAGGCTTCCTCGCTGGACATTAACTTGTTTTTCCTCTGCAGTCTGTGGGTGGAGGGAAAGGTTGTGATATTATATGACGTGTGCGAGGGAATCTCTTTGGCTTCTTTCGGTGATAAATACGAAACAAACTGTTTTGCATTTAGGAAGCATGTCCTGAGCTACAAGAGAGATTTGTTAATGTATGAGCGGTTTTGAAGGGAAACATGTGAATATTTGCTCTATCTAAATCGCGAGGTAAAAGCATTCGAAGGAATATTGTGTGGAATTGCGGGAATCTAACAATTCACATTGAGTTCACACGCGAATACCGTCCTCGCAGTTGTACCATTGGCAAATGGCGGGTTGTGTTGTGTTGAATACCACGGCTTAAATCATCGAATAATGAAGATTAAATCTTTTTAGACTACTTCCGAACTGAGATATTCAATTTGAAAATACAAAAAAGAGCATCATTGTTAGACGAGTCGTATATATTCGCACGATAGTTACCGTCTGTTGTCTCGATATTCTTAGGCGAGTGTAGTTTTTACACGTTGCACCGAAATATTTATACGGTCGTAGATACCTGACAAACTTTCTCAAGATTTAGGAGAGTGAAGGCGGGTCAGTGCTTCGGGCAGGGGGCGTGCTTCGCCCCCTAAAGGGCTGTCACTTTGGCGTCGCTCTGCAAAAAAAAGTGTGGGTGTGCGCGCTGACGGACCTCTAGGCTTAAGAAGCTGACGCACAGTGGGCCAAGAAGACACCCAAGCCGTAAGCAGCATATTTTTCTGAAGAAAGGCGTTGGAAAAATATTTTTTTTAATGAATTATTACAAACGAATAAAATTACAAAGGACATGAATACAGTTCTATTTTCTCTCCAAATACAATATGGGTTTTATTAACTGATGTTTTTCAAAGGTTGTTTTCGTGGTGAGAGATGCCGCAATGTCGGTTTTATAAATATTATCTTTACAAACAGAGGGAAGACATCTCGAAGAGTTGCCTTCCAATTCGCAGTTTTCTATTCATGAAATTTCATCGACTGCGATTTTGTTGGATTTCATCACAGTCTTTTCATCACGATAACCATGAAATTACACATGGTACTTGTTATTGCTCGCATCTCGGCGGGGACAGTGCGACAAATAAACATTAAGTAGTGTCAGAGATACATTCGTATTGTGTGCGTCCACATGCCCTCAAACTGGGAGATCTTTGATTTGGAATTTATCCACTAGTCTGTGGTCACGATGGTTGGGGGATTATATAATGACCGATGCCAAATAATAAACTACATTTTACAATGAACTATATTTTTATTTCGCATGTTTTCAAAAAGGGCAATGCCATTATCTTCTCTTCAAATTCTATCCGTAACACATATGTTAATGTAGTTTTAAACCCCGTATCACCTAATCCATATTATAATGAGCATTCTTATGGATGGCTCATTATTTGTTTCTTGTTTGCGAAGTGTTTGGAATTGCTTACCTGAGCAACATTACCTTTGTTCCAACTTCAGTAGTAGAAAATGTCTCTGATCCTTTGGTTTCAGTATTTCTTCTCTATTGAGTTGCTCAAAATTAATACTTGACAAGAATTGTACACAGTTAATTTTGTTGCTAAATCGCACTCAGGTTATATTGCCTAGATAAACGTGAATGCTACGTGCAATAACTACAATAAGATTTGAAATGTTTGTCATGGTACAATGAAACGCTTTCGCTCCTTGTTCCAGTAATATTCTGCCAAAGAACTGACGTGCACGATGATTTCGATGTGCCTCTCTTAAAAGAAAGAGTTCCAAACTATTCACAGTAAAAGAAAACATTACTATTAATAAAATTAAGTCCCTTCATTCTTATTTTTTGATGCATTCTGCGTCACTTCACTTCTTATTAACAGTTCGAGTTGATGAAATACAAACTGGTCAAATGACAGTTATGTTCCGTCTCACAATACAATGAGGACCAAGGATTTGTTTTTTCTGTTGTTTTAGAAATCCTCTACCTTTTCAGTTTGGGAATTCCTCTACGAAAGAAACTATACAGAATTGAAGTAAGACAGAGAAAGGCGAAGATGCCTGAAATATTATCATTCGGTCTGCGGGTTCCCAGTCGGGTATCCCAAACTGCATGTTATTAGAGTGCCCCAACGAAAATAAAAACTATAATAATATTTACTTGTCCCATAATGTGTGTTACGGCAATAATTCACAGGAGGTGGTATCAACCTGTAAACTACTAACCCTACTAACCTGCGTCGCCTCTGCTACCACGTTTGTTAATATTATTTTATGCTAGATCCTATACTTCATGTAATATTTTAATCGTTATTTCTTAAACAGATCCCCCCTTATTGAGCTATGCTCTTTTCTTGCTGGGTCGCGAATCAGGATATTAATTTAAATTACATCTTCATGTCATCAACCTTTCTCTAGCAGACGGTAGCTCCGTTTTCCGTGGTCTCTCCGACCACCATCCGGCGAATGTAAGAGAAGTGCCTTAACGAACGGGCCATGTACCGCGCGCGATCTTTCCTTCCTCTTCCTTGTCCTACACTCACCCCATACATACACTCACACTAACATAGACTAAACTACCACGCATGCGGAGAGGCCGATCTGGAGCTTAGAACTTGTCCCGGTTGGGGCGGTTACCCCGCTGGTGGGAGATGCTTGGTTGGTGGAAAACCAACAGTACCGACAGTAACCGACAGTAGGTCGGTGCCGGATCTCCTTATAAGTGGGGGAAGACCACAACCAGCAGAAACACGCACTAGACTTACAAGAATAATGACCTCAATTGTTGAAGCGCCCAAAATCACGAATCATGAATCAATTGTCAAGCTTTCATTAGCAGACCTTGGACCTGCAGATAGTCGAGCAACTTGGCGAGAGCAAGTTTTGTTTTGGCTGCGTGCCGTTCGGCCCGTGCGGGAGCCAGTGTGCGGCCGAGGCAGCGGCGCGGATTCTGCGCCGGCTGGCGTGTTTAATCTCGCAGCAGAGATTGGCCGGGCCGCCCGCGCCGCCTCC
>BOPP01000085.1:3855058-3865120 GCA_017312745.1 Gryllus bimaculatus | reverse complement strand
GGGGGGAAGGGCGTGTTTTGCGCAGCCGCTTGTCAGAGCGAGGCCGAAAGGCAGGAGGAGTGGCTGTGGGCAGGGGAGGGGAGAGAGTGGGAGAGGGTGGCGTGGGGTGCGGGACGCTGGAGCTTTTCCAGCGACTTCGGAAGTATGCGACCTGCGACATTTATTGCAACGAGGCGCTGGATTGTAGTGCGCAGGGCTGGGTGGTGGGAACGGACTCGGAACACGGGATTGACTCCGGCGACTGCTAGATCGTCACGGAAACGATGTTCAACTAACGGCAAAGTGAACGAGACATGTAAGTGGACGAGTATTTTATTCATACAAATTTCGCAAATGCTTTTTGAATTCAAATTAGAATGTTACAGAAGTTATGCGTTTCTTGTACTATATTCGTAATTTGCGATTGGTTTTAGAGGTGTCAGTGAACGGAGACACAGTTGCATATCGCGGTGACATAAAAATAAGAGCAAATTTCTTTAAGTTCGCGAAAAAATGCTTTTTTTTTTGAGAAGTTAGCAGACAAAGTCTTATTTCTGTAAATTTCAAATTGCGTTATTTTCTTGCTTTTTTATGCATATAGTTTTATTTAACATTATGTTTCCGTGAATTCTATTTTTAAACTACCCAATGAGATATTCAGAACACAGGGTTATTTACTTCTATCTTGATATTTTATAACATGCTTCTTCTACCCGAATTGTGGTTTTCATGTTGTTGTTTTTCTACGAACATCTTTACTACCTACAGAAGTCTACGAAACAGCCCACGTGCACGAGCAGTTTCAAGAACGTCGAAATAATTAAATCTACTCCCGGACTGCGAAAATGTAATAGAAGTCGGGCCATCCGCCTCGCAGAAAATGCTGCATCCTAAGCGTGGGAGTGGATGTGGGCTGGCGAGTTCGCGCGGCGTGACGAGACGAGAGCGAAGTGCCGGGTGGCTGCTGAATAATTTCGTTCCGGAACACGCCACGGCTATGTGCTTCCTGACCTTGCTGGCTGAGCTTCGCTGCAGCACCCGTCTCGTGCTACGTTCGTTCACTCCTGCGGCCTTCACGCGACTTTGGCTGATAAGCGAGAAACTTGTGTCGTATTGGCATGTACTAGATGCATTTCAATTTGGAAATATTCTTTATTTAAATTCAAACGAATCAAAAGAAGGAAACAAAACAATGGAATGTGATATTACTCACAGTGATACTAAAATGAAATATCTGTTTTCACGAAGTATGATTTACTTACAAATTGATGTTATCGCGTAAATGTTAAGCCAGGATGCATAACGGATTCTTGTAATTGATAATGTTACACTTAAGTTAGTGTACTGCGATGTGGTTTTGATAGTAACCAGAACTTACTTTTCATTTGTTCCCAGTGCAGAAGTCAATATTAATATTCTGGTTGGAATTTGTGATGAGATATATATTTTGATATTAATGTATTTGTTTCATGTTAAATGTATGTTTGTAATTTCGGAATTCATTACTGTTCATATTTTAAAGAATTCATATGTAATGAACCAAAATTTTATTTTAATTCATTTACGTCAGGTGAGTGACTGAGTGAGTGAAATGAAGAAAAGTGACTCTGCTCAAAACTTTTTTGTAGAACGGTTTTAATATGAGCGGAGTCGTTTACATCGTAAATATTTTTGCTCTTTATCTGCGCTGTTTTGGGAGCTATATTTCATATATTTTTGGTAATAAAAATATAGAATTGTCTAAATGCATTTTTTTGTCACTTCTTGAAAATTATGGTTTCTTTATATATGTTACTTTTCTTGTTACTTGACAATGTCGTGGGTATGCAAATAGAACCCAGTAGAACCATTTTTAACGTTTTTGAAATATTTACATCCCGAAGTCATTTTTTTTATTATTTCATTAGTGAAATAGATTAAGTTCTGGAGATTGTTTCTTCTAAATTATCAATAATTTTCTTTTGAACTAGGTCGTAGGGCAGCGAAAACGTTCAAGAAAAATTCATCTTAAGATTTTTTCTTAAAAACAGCATTACATATTAAAGTATATGCAAAAGAACACAGGTTAAACCTATACAGCAAATTACGTTCAGCAGACAAATTTAACAAACTCAACGTCAACGAGATTTATCTTGCCACGCGGTTTTTGGACTCACCGAGTTTCGCTTGTGTACCGACGAATATGCAAAGCTGCGGCATGCGATGCCCTGCGGAGGTGCGCGATATTGTGCGCGTGGCGCGGGAGCCGCTTGCAGGGCAGAGGGTGAATAATTCAAAGGCGGTGAAGGTCGTCGCAAGGCCACCGGCTGGTCCCCGGCCTCGCCGCGCCGCTCCGCGCCACGCTCCCCGGGAGACAGCGGAGCGCGATTCCTGTCGTCCGCCGTGCGCTACGGCGCGCAGCGGTTGCGATCAACGACGGCAAATTTGAGCAAAACATCCATTCTTCGACACATTACCAGCTTCCGTTGGTATGCCTTCGACACGTTACCGTTGGCTTCGGCGACCAGAGTCATGTGTATGATCTTGCCCGCCCGGGTGACGCCGCGTCGAAGGCTGTGTTGCCGACGTGTATGTCCATACCAGCCCTGAGGAAGACCACGACAAGATGGTCGAAACGTCGGCAACACAGCCTTCGACGCGGCGTAGATCATACACATCACCACAAGGATTTCGACGAGAATTAATAGCAAATATCCCGTCCATTCATTATATAAAATAATAACTTATAATAATAATACTTATACGAGTTACTACTAAGTAATAATACCATGAATAATAATTATCTGAGATGTTTCCTGCTACCTCTCTTGCTATATTTTTTAAATATTATTTTTATATAATTGTAATGCCTATAATTTTAATTTAGTTTAAGTTAGTGTAGGTTAGTATAAGATGGATTAAGAACATCAAATATTTGCAGAGTTAATACGTAAACTGTGCAATGTAATGCCTACCAAAAATAAAATTACAATAAAAAAAGGTTTCGATATCGATGTTTAAAATATAGATGTTTTAAAGAAGATGAAATATTTCAAAGTTAAATGTTCTGGTTCTAATGTGATACATATCATGTCAATATTAGCTTGAAATGCATTCTGCTTTAAATGTGTCTCATCTTAATTTCGTAATCAATGCTCTATGTTGCGAAAGTTCAAATTGCAGTTCAACGATATTACCACATACGAAATAATCAAAAAAAGAAAAAAAAAACGCTGGAGAAAGATTGCGAATAGCATACAGCTTCATGCCGCCTGGGGATCAACAACAGTGACAGTTGTCAATGGCTCTTGATTGCGAGCAATCCACAAATAAAATAGATACTAGAAATTTTATTTGTCATGAGATTTTTTTTTTTAATATCGATGTTTCTCGACAAGTATATCGATCTGAAGGAAACATCTAAATAAAAACATCGATGTTATAATATCGATTTTTCTGCTCGAAAATATCGATATTTTAAAAGCATTGAGGTTTTTTGCCATCGCTAGTCCCAACTCCCTCCGCGAGCACTGTAGCAGCCGCGTCCGCCCGTCACGCTGTGTGACGTCCGCGCCAATTGTCCGCTTTAAATGCACTGACTTGTGACAGATCATCGGCTGTGACGTGATTATCCGATCGCGAGCTTCAATACCAAAAAGTCATGTCCAAACGAAGCTCCTGATTGGATAACCGCGACCAACTGATGATCTGTCACAAGTCGCTGTATTTAAATTGGATATTCGGGTTTTGTTAACTGGCTCTACCAATTCACTCATTAGTTCTCGTGGGCAGTCCGTATATTAAACCCCTGAACAACGTGTCTCTTTCGCTTCGAATGTATTTTATAAGGGGTGCAGCTAGGTATTGCCTAGGCCTATTATTATTTTTGCGATGATTGATGAATTATCATGCCTCAACAATGAAATAATTTTATAACAATCATTTTTTAAAGACAGGCGACTAATATTAACCTTTCCATTGCATAGGAATTACTACTGGTGCATTTACATCAAATCGATCCGTTTACTTTACTTACTTTAAAACTCAGATTGAATATTAATTCAGATAATTTCGACTGAATGTTCATGTGGAATCTATGCAGAGATAAGAGCAGTTGAAAATGTCTACATAAATTATTGTCTATTTTATATTCAATGTTTCATATTTAATAGACAACCAAATAAACGTGAGATCATTTTTAAGCACCTGTATTAAACATTTATTGAACTTTATTGTGTTTCATTATGCACTTTGAAAGTTAGGTACGTTTCGGAGAGGTTGCTGTCCATCTTCAGACATTGCAAGATAATCATTATATGAGATTTCTGAGTTAACATTTTGTTACATACATTCAAACATAAAATTGAGTTCAGCACTTAGCACAAGAGAGTAGAGGCCTACCTTTTGACGATAGTTCTACAAATATCTTCAATATTAGATAGTGTTACATCAACATAACTATGTCACGTCATTGTAGAGGTTTCAAGAAGACTGAGGAGAAGAACGTGGCCGTGTAATGGAGAGATGAGGGAGGGGGAACTCGAGTAAATAATTGACACTAAAAAGTTAATGTGGTAAAATTCAATTGTGCTATACTTTGATATTTCTCGGTCAAATGTGAATACAAACAGGGAATATAAAAAGACATTAAACAACTTTTCAACCCTAAATAAGTGAATCGTTTAGATATGTCAGCTCGTGCGAATATTACATCTGGAAGTCATAGATTGACTGAAAGTGTCCACTTCGAATTTTCATACTTTCAAATGTTGTAACAAACACCTTTCACCCCATCGCAGAAGAGCCTTTATTACATCAAGTATGACTCAAAATTTCTGAAACACTCCTGGGAATTCAAGTATTCTGGTCGCGTAAAATCGAGCGTTTCGTCTCTTTTTTATTTTTCGGCCACTCATAGATTGTGTCCGACACGATTCCCGAGATAGAACGCTGGAATCGCCTCGAAATGGAGGGCCCCGGAAGATAAAGAAATCTTATTGTTCGATCGGATATTGAGTTGACTCAATCACGGTTTCCTCTCCTTCCGACAGTCCTCTTTTTTTTTTTTTCGAACGGATCAGAGCATCCTTTGGTGTTTTTCCCCCTCGAAACAGGCGCCCGCCTTTGAAACACGAGACTAACTCGGCGCGACATGTTTGCGATCCGCGTCCAGCCTCCATCAAGCCTGGTTCCTCTTTTCCGCTTCTTCTGTTCACTGCGCACGGGCCTTCCCTCCCTCTCTCTCTCCAACTATTTTCTCATCATTTCGGAGGCGCTCGGCGCTCACGGCGGCGACTCTGTGCCGAGGAGATTACATGACTCACATACCCGGCGCTCCGAATTGCTTGCCGGCGAGGAGGTAACTCAGCCGCGTCACAACTCTCCACTTAGTGCTAATGTACCGAAGTGGAGGCTGCAGCATTCCACGTTTAATGCGATGCGCGCCCTGCTTGTGAATTTAAGACCCGCCGCCGCGACCCGTTTATTAATGTTACGCGCGGCGTCAGCCATTCCGGCGATCGCGCGCCAAAAATGCGCGCAAGCGTTTCCGCGTTACGCGCGCGGCGGCGGCGCCGGAGAGGTCCAGGGACGGGACGCGCGGCCGTGCTGAGCGGTGGGCGGGGCTCGACGGAGCACGACTAGCACAGGCGGGCTTGACGTGGAGGGAAACCGGGAGCACGGCGGGGAGAAGAGTGTGGGGACGTGGCATGGCGAGGCGGGTTTGGTGTGGAGGCATAGAATGGTGGGACGGGGGGGGGGCGAAAATTCATATCGGGTCAGAGCATGGAGGGCGGGCTGGTCACGGCGGGGAAGTAGGAGAATGGCAGGGAGAAAAGTGTGGACACGTGGCATGTTGGGCCGGGAGCCCACCAGCAAGCGTGTCGGAAGGAAGCATGCAAGGGATTGGTAGGGCGCATGGCGATGAAGAGATGAGCGTGGCGAGGGAGACGTATTACTGTGGCGACTTGCAATGGTATGTGTTGCGAGACATTGCTGCATGGAGGGAGGACCTGCGCTTGGCCCGCGGGACAGAAGCGCCGGCAAGTCGTGGTCAGTCAGGCATGGGAGAATTGTCCGGGGACGGGTTGGGGTCATAGCGGGTAGGGACCTGGCGGCGGAGATGTGGAAGAGACAGGGGGAATGTGGAGATAGCGCATGGCATGGAGGGGCCAGGTATGCATTGGACGTGACGGACGCAGCACCTCGGGTCGGGGCGGGCATGGCCGCGGGAGGAGAGGGGGCGTGCGTGCAGAAGCTGTGGGGGCATGCCAAATGGTGGGGCCGGGCGCGGGCTGGTCCGGAAGGCGGGTCGTTAGGTCCGCGGGTGGGGCTGCGGACAATGTGTCGGGACGGGGCAGGGCGGGCGGGGCTGGTCCGGAGGGGAAAAATGGAGCACGGTGGGGAGGAGAGGCAGCCGTGGCGACGTGGAAAAATGGTGCGGTCGTGCATGGACACGGAGGGCGGGGCATGTGCGGGAGCAGGACCTGGGCATGACGGGACGGAGCGCATCACGACGTGTCGGGACGGAGCAGGGAGGTAGAGTCGCGAGCAGAAGCGGGTAGAGTCAGAGCAGGGTGGGAAGGGACGGAGCAGGGGGGAAGGGAATGGGAGCATGAAGGGGGCAAAGAATGTGGAGGAGGCAGGGAAGTTGGGGTCGTGCATGGTATGGAGGGGCGGGGCGCATCAAATCTGTCGGGACTGCAGGTCTGGCGGGCGGGACGCGGCAGTGGCGCGGCCGTGAAGAGGACGCGACTGGAAACGGGCGCGTGTGGGCGGGTGACGGTCGTGCTTCGCGGAAAGAGGGGCGAATGATGTCCTTTAAAATGAAAATAAATTTTTACGGGCATGAAAACAAAAGTTGTAATATGCAAAGCTGTAGTCGGAGCCCCTCCCCCCCATGGTTTAGAGACGCTACAGTAAATCAGAATGTACTCGTGAAAGATGAAATATTCTTGGAAGTAATGGAATTTACCACGTTTCACATCGTTTGAAAATAGTGGATTAACCAAAGGTTCGGACAGTGTTTTAAAAATTAAACAAGAGAAAGATGAGCAGCAAGTTATGTTGCACGAAGAGTAACATTTAACCTTAGAAGAAAAAAAAAGGCGGAAAAAAATAACTTGTAAAACATGAACGCTTTATAAAATATATTCTGTACAGTTTCTACGAAAAGAATTATTAAGGGAAAATATAGAAAAAATAATTATAATACTTCTACTTTTAATTTTTCGCAGAAACTTTGAGTGAATATTTGTTGAGTATGATATTAAACTTTTCTATGTTATAGATTACAATTCAAATATGCTGCTCTTACGATTTTTATTAATATATACATTTTGGCTTATTGTATCTTCCAGTAAGTATGGCCTTTAAATCAGTGTTTGTTGAGGAAAAAGAAAAACTGTAAATATCCTCGTATACATTTGTAAACAAAATATTAATATTATCTGCATCGTTCATGGGAAAAATTAGTAATATTATGATGGTTTAAAAAAATGAGAATGTAGTTAACCTAATTAACAACGGAGGTGAAGTTAAAAATGAAAAATCTGCTTGTAGAAAAAGCATAATAAACATAATTTAAAAAATGCGTAGTCAATTTTTATTAAAAAAATTAAGAGTTTTGTACACCTCCACACGTAAGTTAAAAAATAAGGTAATCGAATTATTTGGTTTACGAAACCTTTTTGTATTCATGCAACGTTAACTTGACAGTCTTATTATTTCCGGCCTTTTTTAGAGATGGTTTTATTTTAATCTTTAGTTTTGTTGTTCTTCGGAGCTTTCTGGGTAAATTATGATTTGCCTGCCTTTTCCCGTTTGCTGTACATTGCACCGAAAGTGTACGTGACGAGTCAGATCTCTCCACTTCTTTTCTCCCAAGAAGGAATTTATTGAATATTCTCGGTTCGCGTGCGCTGAACGAAACTCTTCCCCTGGTTCGGATAGTTCCGTTTACGGCGAAGACACTTGCTACGTGCATCCCGTTTTGTTTCGTTTGGCAACTTTTGTTACCTTTATCTGGGCATCTGGTTTCCGGGTTACTTCTCGCGAAATTTGAAAGCATTGAACCTACCTTGAGTTTTATTAAGACAAGGATCTCCTGCTTATCAGTTAGGAACTTCTGTTTCTTGTATTAATATCATCTCTTTAATTAAATTTTATTAACATATATACTTGACTGCCATTCCACGGTCATTGGTTACCAACTTCTAGGCCGGCTATTTAATATTTGAGTAGAAAACTCGGGTGATCCAGTATGCATATCGCACTTCGCCAATTAATTAATAGTATATCTCGTCCCCGTAATCTGGATACGTGAAGCAACTAGCTTACTCAATGAAAACCGAGAAAAAGGGCTGGAAAAGGTGTCAGGTTTTTCAACAGAGAAATGCGGGAGAGGTGCATCAAAAAAACTACGAATAATCTCTAAATTACCTGGGTCTACAAATATCTTTAAAACCCAGCTTCGTCTTTTATCGTTTGCTCCGCAAACAACTATGTTTTCAGCTGTAACTCAGGCATTAGCAAAATATTCATAGGACATATGTAAAAGGGCGCAGTCGCCGGTCGAAACTGGAACCCAGCAATAATTCAAACACGTAGAGCGTTCCTTTCAGAGCAGGCACAGCTCTATCATGCGCCACACACACTTCGCCCCTGGCACTCTCGCGAACGCATTGCGCGCCTGCCTTCGGCGCGCCCCTCCCGCCGCCGATGCGCGCCGCCCCTCCGCCAGCCTGATTGCGGCATGCAGGGCACGCGCAGCCGCTTGCGTTATTGGCATATTTTCTTCCCGTCCGCGCCGCCGGCCGCCCCGCCCCCGCTACGGCCTCGCCCTCGCCCTCCCCCTACTCCCCTCGAGCTGCGCGTTCCCAACCCCCCGCCCCCTGCTCCGAACCCGCCTCCCTTCTGTCTCGCCCCACCCCTCCCTCTCCCACAGCGCCTCCCAACACCACCCTCCGCCAACATCCCTCCCCTAGGCTCGCTTTCGCACCACCCCCCCGGCACCCCTTCCTCCCGCCTCGCTCAACCTTTCCGTCCATGTACCCGACCAACCGGCCACCCTCCCTCCCCACCACCCTTCCACATATCCTCCGCCCCAACTCACCCCTCCCACCACCAGGTGTTTTCCGTTAGACCTCGCTCTTCCCCTTTCCTCCGATCCCGCCCCCTCCCTTTCCGCCCCAGCCTCCGCCCCCCTCTCCACCTCTCCTTCCGCCCCACCTCACCCCTTCCACCACCCCATTTCTCTCGCCCCGCTCCCCCCCACCCATTCGCCCCCGCCTCCACCCCTCTCCGCTCCCCTTGCCCACACAACCTCTCCTTCACCTCATCTCCACCCCTCCCACCATCCCCTTTTTCCGCTCGGCCTCGCTCTCCCCTACCCTCCCGTCCCCCGCCTCGGCCCTCCCGCCCAGCCTCGCCCCCTCTCCACATTTCTCCCTCCGCCCCACCACAGCCCCCCACCCGCCACCTTTTTCGGTCGACCTCGCTCTCACCCAAACCTCCGACACCGCCTCGCCCCGTCTCCGCCCAGCCTCGCCCGCCTCCTCGCCCGTCCTCCGCCCCACCCCCGCCCTTCGCTGTAGCGTCGCGCAACGCCTCCGCGGCCCCGCCCCGGCGGGAGCCTCGCGCGCCGCTGCTGGCGCTGGTTGGCCTCGGCATGGCCCCCCGTGACCTGTCCATTCATTTCATTTATTAACGTTTCGCAGCGGAAATCGGATTTCCAAAAGGTCGGCGACCGGCTTTCTCCCATTCGCGTGAGTATTTTCTCTCTTCGTCAATATCGGCGCTGGCCGCTGGCGTGAGAAAAAAACAATATCTTTTTTATTTACAGAAAAGAAAAGGAAAAAAAAGAAGAGCCAAAAATTCGCTTTTATTTGAGTTCCCGTTGTTAGGGGAAAAAAAAAATTCCAATGTTTTTTTCTGGTTTTTTTGTTTATTTTGGGAGTAAGTTTGTGGGGGGAACTAGGCCGTGAGGAAAAGGAATTAAAAAAAATGCCTCCCTAAATTTTTGGTGGGGGAGGGGTGTTTAAAAATTGGGATTTTAACTCCCCGAAATTTTTTCCAAACTCGAATTTGTTTTTATTTCTCTCCCCG
>BOPP01000085.1:3843992-3855033 GCA_017312745.1 Gryllus bimaculatus | reverse complement strand
CGAATGATGTCCTTTAAAATGAAAATAAATTTTTACGGATGAAAACAAAAGTTGTAATATGCAAAGCTGTAGTCGGAGCCCCTCCCCCCCATGGTTTAGAGACGCTACAGTAAATCAGAATGTACTCGTGAAGATGAAATATTCTGGAAGTAATGGGAATTTACCACGTTTTCACATCGTTGGAAAATAGTGGATTAACAAGGTTCGGACGTGTTAAAAATAAACAAGAGAAAGATGAGAGCAAGTTATGTTGCACGAAGAGTAACATTTACCTTAGAAGAAAAAAAAGCGGAAAAATAACTTGTAAACATGAACGCTTATAATATATTCTGTACAGTTTCTACGAAAAGAATATTAAGGGGAAAATATAGAAAAATAATTGATAATACTCTACTTTTAATTTTCGCAGAAACTTTGAGTGAATATTTGTTGAGTATGATATTAACTTTTCTATGTTATAGATATTACAATTCAAATATGCTGCTCTTACGATTTTTATAATTATATACATTTTGCTTATTGTATTTCCAGTAATATGTCTTTAAATCAGTGTTTGTTTGAGGAAAAAGAACTGTAAATATCTCGTATTACATGTAAACAAAATATTAATATTATCATCGTTCTGGAAAAATTAGTAATATTATGATGGTTTAAAAAATTGAGAATGTTAGTTAACCTAATTAAAATCGGGAATGAAGTTAAAAATTGAAAATCTGTGTAGAAAAGCATAAACATAATTTTAAAAAATGGTAGTCAATTTTTATTAAAAAAAATTAAGAGTTTTGTGACACCTCTCACACGTAAGTTAAAAAATAAGGTAATCGGAATATTTGGTTTACGAAACCTTTTTGTATTCAATGCAAGTTAACTGACAGTCTTATATTTCCGGCCTTTTTTAGAGATGGTTTATTTAATCTTTAGTTTTGTGTTCTTCGGAGCTTTCTGGGTAATAAGATTTGCCTGCCTTTTCCGTTTGCTGTACATTGCACGAAGTACGTGACGAGTCAGATCTCTCCACTTCTTTTCTCCCAAGAAGAATTTATTGAATTCTCGGTTCGCGTGCGCTGCAACGAAACTCTTCCCCTGGTTCGGATAGTCCTTTTACGGCGAAGACACTGCTACGTGCATCCCGTTTTGTTTCGTTGTGCAACTTTTGTACCTTTATCTGGGCATCTGGTTTCCGGGTTACTTCTCGCGAAATTTTGAAAGCATGAACCTACCTTGAGGTTTATTAAGACAAGGATCTCCTGCTTTATCAGTTAGTAACTTCTGTTTCTTGTATTAATATCATTCTCTTTAATTATAATTTTATTAACAGTATATACTTACTGCCATTCCACGGTCATTGGTACAAACTTTAGGGCCGGCTATTAATATTGATGTAGAACTCGGGTGATCAGTATGCATATCGCACTTCGCCAATTAATTAAATAGTATATCTTCGTCCGTAAATCTGGATACGTAGAAGCAACTAGCTACTCAATGAAACCGAGTAAAAAGGGCTGGAAAAGTGTCAGGTTTTTCACAGAGAAATGCGGGAGAGGTGCATCAAAAACTACGGGAATAATCTCATAAATTACCTTGGGTCTACAAATATTTCTTTAAAACCCAGTCGTCTTTTCGTTTGTCGCAAACAACTATTTTCAGCTGTAACGTCAGGCATTAGCAAAATATCATAGACATATGTAAAAGGGCGCAGTCGCGTCGAAACCTGGAACCAGCAATAATTCAAACACGTAGAGCGTTCCTTTCAGAGCAGCACAGCTCTATCATGCGCCACACATCACTTCGCCCCTGGACTCTCGCGAACGCATTGCGCCCTGCCTTCGCCGCGCCCCCTCCCGCCGCCGTGCGCGCCGCCCCTCCGCCAGCCTGTTGCGGCATGCAGGGCACGCGCAGCCGCTTGCGTTATTGGCATATTTCTTCCCGTCCGCGCGCCGGCCGCCCCCGCCCCGTTACGCCTCGCCCTCGCCCTCCCCCTACTCCCCTCGAGCTGCGCGTTCCCAACCCCCCGCCCCCTGCTCCGAACCCGCCTCCCTTCTGTCTCGCCCCACCCCTCCCTCTCCCACAGCGCCTCCCAACACCACCCTCCGCCAACATCCCTCCCCTAGGCTCGCTTTCGCACCACCCCCCCGGCACCCCTTCCTCCCGCCTCGCTCAACCTTTCCGTCCATGTACCCGACCAACCGGCCACCCTCCCTCCCCACCACCCTTCCACATATCCTCCGCCCCAACTCACCCCTCCCACCACCAGGTGTTTTCCGTTAGACCTCGCTCTTCCCCTTTCCTCCGATCCCGCCCCCTCCCTTTCCGCCCCAGCCTCCGCCCCCCTCTCCACCTCTCCTTCCGCCCCACCTCACCCCTTCCACCACCCCATTTCTCTCGCCCCGCTCCCCCCCACCCATTCGCCCCCGCCTCCACCCCTCTCCGCTCCCCTTGCCCACACAACCTCTCCTTCACCTCATCTCCACCCCTCCCACCATCCCCTTTTTCCGCTCGGCCTCGCTCTCCCCTACCCTCCCGTCCCCCGCCTCGGCCCTCCCGCCCAGCCTCGCCCCCTCTCCACATCTCCCTCCGCCCCACCACAGCCCTCCCACCGCCACCTTTTTCCGGTCGACCTCGCTCTCACCCAACCTCCGACACCGCCTCGCCCCTCTCCGCCCAGCCTCGCCCGCTCCTCGCCCGTCTCCGCCCCACCCCCGCCCTCGTGTAGGTCGTCGCACCTCCGCGCGCCCCGGGCGGAGGCCTCGCGCGCCGCTGCTGGCGCTGGGGCCTCGGCATGGCCCCCCCGTGACCTGTCCATCATTTCATTTATAACGTCGCAGCGGAAATCGATTTTCCAGGTCGGGGCGACCGGCTTTCTCCCATTCGGTGATTATTTCTCTCTTCGTCAATATCGGCGCTGGCACGCTGGCGTGAGAAAAAACAATATCTTTTTTATTACAGAAAAAAGAAAAAAAAGAGCCAAAAATTCGCTTTATTTGAGTTCCCGTGTTAGAAAAAAATCCAATGTTCTGGTGTTATGAGTAGTGTGGACTAGCGTGAGAAGGAATAAATGCTCTAATGGGTGGGGGAGGGGGTAAATTGGATACTCGATCAACTCGATTGTTTCTCTGTTCGTTAATACGTGTATATGCACACCAGCATGAGACAAAAAATCAAGTTTTTTTTAAGAAATAAAAAATCCCGTTTGTAATAGTCTCATGTGATGAAAGACGTCTGTTTGCCTCGCAGTGCAAGTGCTGGAGTCCGAGTGTCAAGAATGGCGCTGGCGTGTGAAGGAGAGAGGATCAGGGCAGGCAGTGGAGTGGGAGGTGGTGGGGAACGTTGTTTTGTAGGGCTGCCGGCTCTCTCTCGTCCGGCGTTAACGAATGCCCTCGCCCGTCGTGTCGGATTCTGCGAAGTGAGAGAAATGAGCTCTGCACTGCCAGGAAGAAACCATATGAGATAGTCAGGAGCTTGAAAACTATTTTTGTTAACTTGTTCCTCTTTTCGGTCTTCTTTCTTTACTCTTCTCCTTCATTGTTGTTTGTATCCATTGTTTTTGTTCGTATTACTCCTTTCTTGTTTTCCCCCGTATATTTTTTGTTTCCTTTTTCTCGACTTAGTATCTTCAGTTCGTATCTCTGTCACGACTTGTGGCATGTTGTACTGCTTTTCTTCATGAAACAGCGTTTCATATCTTCACACATCTTTATATAATTTAAAATTCTGTCTGTTTGGCTCTTGTATTGTGTTTGACACTCCTTTAACTAAGAGGATTCAGTTCATCATCATAAAAACAAAATTGAGATTTATTTTAAAAAGATATATTCAAGAACAGCTTTTTAATTGCGTTTTAATATTGGACGTTTTTGATATATACGTATTTGGAAAGAATCAATCCCATCTTCAAGCTGCAATCTAAGAAAAATAAATAATACAATGAAAAATACTGTAAATGGCGTGATAAAAATGTACCTAATAAATGTAAGTTTGAATTAAAAAGAACACTGACAGGCAATAATCATTTAAAAACACATTTATGCACATGCGAAAAATATCTTTAGCGTCTGGTTTGTTTTTTATCTCAACGACTGGTGTTTTTCAGGATACGTTTATGTATATAAAAATTAAACTTGTTTTGTTCCGTCCATTAATTTGCCGAAATGCTCCGAAAATATTTATGTCATTCTGCTTTGTTGCCTCTGGCATTAAACCCTGATATATGACGGATTATTTCACAACTTTATTTCACGAGTGCACGTTGTAACATATTTTGCAATCTGACGGCGAATGTCTCTGATTACACACTTAACCAAACGGTAAAAACGAATTACAACATTTAGGGAGGAAATGTTATTTCGATTCAGCACAAACGTGATTTCACAGAATGTAATATGACATAAAGTGATACACACAGTATTTCCTGTCAGGTATATTTTTTAGCATTGTTCGCTGTATTTTACATTCATACCAATTTACCTTTTCCATCCGCTTGCTGTTATTCGTGCTTTTTAAGAAGACATCCTGAAATAAAACATTAAATGTTTTATTTGGAACATTCCTTGCCTCACAAATTTTGTTATAATTTCCCAAGGTTTTTTTACAAAAGAATTGTTATCGATAAATTTAGTAATTCAGCACGGTAGATGTTCAACTTCCATTTGGTGCAAAGTATATTCATTTACACACGCTTCAATATCTTTTTTCTTGGCAGCTTGAATTTTAATAATATAGGAACATATGTCCTATTCCCAATGACTAATAGACCTTGTTCACCTGACGATTTGAGACGGTTTATGTTAAATAAAAGACATATTTGTGAACTTCGAATACATTTTCCAAAATGTCTCATGTAGCGATTAATTATTTTAGTAAGCATTGCAAACTTCCTTTTTTCTCTTAATTCACTGAACAATATCAAATGCTGTGCTGTAATTACCTGCCATTTTGCGAATTGTGCACATTTATATTTTCTGATAGTATAATATAATTTCGTACAAATCGATTTTTATTGGCCCAGTCAATTCTTTGAGCTCTCTACAACAATTTTCGAGCTATTCAGTTACGGTCTGAATATTCGTGCAATCTCATTCGCTTCGCTTCTTCCTTCCAACTCATCTCTCGCATGTTAATGAAAAGCGAGTGACGAAGGTGCGCGTTCACTTGAAATGCGTGCGCCTTGATAAATTGATTGCGTATCGGCGCGCGCAGCCATGTTTGTCGGTGCATGGTGCTGGGGGGGGGGGCGTCCGCGGCGACGCCATGCTAATCATTGTTTGTGTTATGACGGCCGCCCACGCTACCTCCGGTTCCCTGCCCGGTGGCAACATTCCCTCCCCCCATCACGAGCCGCCCTGCCCTGCCCGATCCGGTCCTGCCCCGCCCCACCCGCCCCGCCGGCCTCCTCTACCCGCCCCCATCCTCTGTCCCGCTCCGTTCACCCCCACCCCACTATTCACCTTGCCACCCCTTCGTATCCTCCCCTTCTCTCCCTTCCCAACCCTTCCCTCTCATTCCCTTCCTTCCCACCCCATTCTTCTTCTTAACAACCCTTCTCTCCACTTCCAGCCAATTCCCTCCCCTTCCCACCCTGTCCCATCCCCCCTTGCGCTCGTCCCGGTCCTCCCCTCCGCCATCTTCAGCGCTCGTGGAGTCTCCGGCTGCTGTCCGCGTTACTGACACGTCATATAAATGGACACTTGCGTGTAGATTCGATTTTGGCGTGATCACTTGGGAATCATTTTGTTTTATATATGGAGATGAAATCAAATACGAGATAAACGAGGATAAACCAATAAGCATCTGCGATCAGTTTTTATAATTTATTACAAGAGAACACAATTTTATTGATATCATTTTTCAACATAGTCACCCTGCTGTTTAATGCACTTGGTCCACCGTTGCCCAAGCTCTCCGATACCTTCTGAAAAAAAGATTTCGGCTGTGCAGCAAGGCACCTTCCGTGACCTGTAGGAGCTGAATCGATGACCTCTAGACGCATTTGTAAGTGGACGTAACAAACGGCAATCCGAGAGTGTGGGAACGGGACTATCTACGTAGGATACTTCAGCACACGATTCTCACACGATTACGATTGTGCTCTTCACTGAGTTGTTTTGGGGCCCCTTCTGGCACAGACATTGTTGAAGTTAAGCCTGATAAGCAGGCTTTTTTTAGAGAACGATGGCTAATGTGCAAATGGTTTTTCAAATTCATCATAACTCATTCGTCTGTTATTCAGGACCAAGACACGCACTTGTTCAATATTGGCATCAGTTGTGGCTGCAGCACCATGCCCCATTCTTTCCTCATCCTTGTGCTTCATGTATGAAATTCATCTGCTCAATAGATAATATTTAAATTAATACATCAGTCAAATAGGGTAACGCTTCCCATATTATATCGTTTGTGTGCTGCAATAGTGGCACAACAAAAACCAATCAGTTGTTGAGATAAATGTGTTTGAAGTTTCACCTTGTATTTAAATGGAACATTCTTGCATTCACACTTCTGTCATTTGTTGGTGGAATACTATATTGTAAGATGTGGTGCTGTTTCTTTTAGAAGGTAAACCAATGTGCAGTTGTGTAAAGTGCATTTTCTCAAAAATCGTAATTTTTGAGTTGAGCCACTGTTGCAGCCCACAAGCGTTGTTAAAATCAATGTAACAAATCCCTCCTCTCTCATTACTGACGCATCTTGTTTTCATAACCTCTTCCTCTAACGTTTGCTTCTGAGAAACATGCAAGATAGAGAGAGCTTTTATGTAATAATGCCTGGAAGATGTTGTGGCAGAGAGCTTAGCGGACTCACAGAATTACGTGAGCTAACTTTCGCGAATCGTGTGAACGAGGCACAATATTTCATTACCAGAGGTATTTACTGACGACGATATGTTCACAAGCTCAAAAGTAATTTAAAGAGGTCTATTTATGAAAATGAGGCACAAGAAATCATATTATAATTTTAATACATGGAAAACCACGGGAAAATATTATCTTAGCTCGCAATTCATTTTCTATTCAGCGTTTCATTTATTAATAAAATTCTGTTGAGGTTTCGAAATTGCATACGAGAAAAATGTGAAATTTGTATTTACGTAAGAAAATGAAGAGCTGAATTTATAAAATTAAATTTTTCTAGGTTAGTGAATATTCTGTAACATTAACGGGTTTAAATATGTAAGATGAAAATGCAAACATTGCAATTTGAAAGAAATATGGTTGAGATCAATTCCATTTAAATAAAACGTAAAGGTACTCTTTGCTTTTTTCAAATTTTTAGTAAATTTATTTAACATCTTATCTTCCTCATAAGACTGCGTGTGTTTGGATACTACACAGATCTTCCCAGAGGTCAGTGATGGAGAGAGATAGCGACTGCCAGAACGTAGGTTCATGAGGGCATGAGGGGCCTCACGGAGCAGGGGTCGGTGGGGTGCGGGACGTGGGGCGCAGGGCGGGGGGCGTGGGGCGCGCAATGGAAGATACGTAGCGTCGGGGTATAAATCCTGAAGGGCGGGTGGGGGGGGTGAGGTTCCGGTTTGTACGGCATGTGCACCCGCAGACGGTTCAGATCGGGGCCACGATACGCCTCACCTCCGCTGATCCCCCCTCCCCCCTTCATCCACGTTACTGGCGCCGGCCCGCCAATTTCGCAGCCGCCGCCGTCGCCGCCACCGATCCTGATCCGTCTCGTACACTCTGCTCGTGTGCCAGCGATCTTCATCTCTGCATCTCTCTGTCGCCACAGTTGCAGCCTTCCTAGTGCTTGCTAGTTCCCGGGTTGCGCGTTCGGATCCGATTGCCGTGGTCAAGGAAAATCGAGCTAGCATTCAGGCTAGATAAGGATTCTCTCAACGTTCGGGGCATTTAGGAAATGAACTGGGTCTGTTTGTATCATGAGATGACTTCTAGTGCTTCTTTTTATTGTCCGGAAGTTTTCGTCTGTTCAGTGTAATATGGGCGTCCTGTCGTCTTTTCGAGAACTGTACTAGTTACAATAATTTGTGTATTCCAATGAATTCCTTAAAATAATTTCTTTATTTTAAATCAGTAATTTTCTTTATGTATTTGTGACTAAGAAAATAAGGTTTGTAACACCCATCTTGAGAAATTAGAATTAGTACTGTGTAACGGCGGAAGTAATTAAGTTTAATTATTTTCAGACGTTTTTCGGCGTCGAAAAAACGTTTCCATGATATATTGCAGCGTTAATTTACAGAAATATTTTTAGATTCTGTGATCATATAAAACTTTTACTTTTTTTAAAAAAGCATAGAGGTTTTTCGATGTGAAATAAAAGAACCGGACTGTTGTAATGGAGTCTAATATTTTCTGTGTAAATATTATATTGTGATTACAACACTACCTGTATTGGGGGCAATTCATTGTTCAGACTTTCAAATATTACTGGCGTAATCTACCATTCCATATGCCACTCTTTCGTACCGTCGTATCAACCGTCGTCGTTGCATTCATCACCCTGACATTTTCTTCCGCCGACATGCACTATTCATCGATTTCCCTGGCATTGTGTCCACGGATACTACACTCCTTCCAAACTATTACAGGCCCCGGCTCTTAATCTGTTGGGCCAGGCCCTCCTCCGCTGCGCGCACCGGTCCCTGACCCCGTAAATCTCGCGCCCTGCGATAAGGGCAACCGCCCCAGCGGTGGCCGGCGCGCTCCGCTTCGTCTGTGTGGGCTGGTGCCGCTGGCGATGCGCGACCCGAGAGAAAGATCCGCACCAAAAACAGGATACGAGTCACTCGGAACGCGGCGAGATGCCTTGACAATCACCTTACTATATCCTTGCCGTTTACGACTTTTTACGTGTACTTGTACGAAAGTATCATTAATTAATGTTTGTCATCTCTAATATTGGTTTCGTGAACGGAGAAGGTGCGGTTCAATATGACTGCTGAAATTAACTTGCTGTTCGCTTTTTACTATAGATAAAAATTATTTACTATACATATTAACTATTTACATATAAACAATGAAAATTTGTGAATCTGTGAAAATAAATTTATTTTTATTAAAAATACCATATACAGGAATAACGTTAAGACGTACAGAAATATCTTGATCCTGGAAATTCCGAAATAAAATAATATTATCAGTATGAACATTCATATTTTCATCTAACATACTACTACATGAGCTGCAAATTTGGCGAAACATTATAATTGCGAAGACTCATTTGTATATGTGTAGTTTTTACTCCATGCGAATAGAAGTTTCTCATATAAACTCCTCGACCTCGTTGCGTTACCAAGTTAATGTTTTTACAAACCAAATATTGTATATAGTTCATAAGCGTTGAAATTGTTGACGGTGGTGAAGAAAATGATATTGACATGCAGTATGCGTAAGTTCACTGGAATGTTTAAATTTTCTTTAACAAAATAAAATAACCTGTTGACGTTTCCGCGAGGACGTAACAGAATGCTAGTGTCCAATTTGATTGCTGATATGACTCTGCGCTGATATTCGTACACGCTGAACGTAGTTGGAAAAAAGAAGAGAAAAACGTTACTTCCACGCGGCCTGGCATTCATTTTTTACGATTGTTATCGTCACAAGCGCTAACATAACGATCCATTCTCTCGAGTTGTCTGCGAACATTTTTACTCGTACTCGTTTCATGAAGCAAGAAAAGAGGATTGTTTACCAGTGCACAACCGAGATATCATCTGATGTCAGTGGGAACATTACTTACAAAATTTGGCGCAAATGGAGACGAGAAGAAATTCTCTTCCGTCTCACATCATACAAAAACTCCGTGATCAGAATTATTTTTTCACTTGTATATTTCGAAAATATTAATAGTTGCGTGTAGTACTGCTGTTATTTATTTATTTTTTTTGATAACGTTGTCTGGATGCAAAATATCTGAAAAATGCTCATGCGTTCTTTGGATTTAATTAGTACTAAATAATGTTTGAGCGAAATGGTTTGCCCGTTTTATACAGTACCTCGATTATTTAACTTGAATATTTGCTTGCGCAGAAGAAATGAACACGGTTTGGATTCCTGTTGAACGGTAAATAAAATCGTTTCTCCGAAGACGAGTATTAAGCAATAAATTGATGGTTGGAATTAAATTAAATTTGTAAAACATATTTGAACTGGATACCCAAGTACATAATTTTCTCGTGAAAAGGACGATCGTGGTAATCATAACTAATCGAGGTCCGCACTCTAGCTCCAACAGCTGGCAGTAAATTAGTAATTAGGCTGAATAGTTCAGTAGACACAATATCACATTTACGTTTCATTTAAGGACCAAACGTAAGTAAATGCCGACTCATTTTTCCAAAACACTTTTGTCTTCAAATGTGTATTTCAGTTATGAAAATGTAACATTCACAGAGAAAAAATAGGAATTTAAAAATCTTGAAAATGAATTATGTAAACGATTTTCGAACCACAGATTATATCTGATTGTAGTGCGAAAAACGCGTAAAAGAACTTCTGAAGAGGAAACGTAACCCTACCAAAGAAACATTTTTATGTCAAAACTTTGTTGCACATGAGAAGGGACCCCAAAAGAATAAATTATAAACAGGAAATGATACATACAGTGATGGGAAATCAAATTTTATGAAATAGCGTGATGGGTCATGCTTTTTTTACAGCCATTTGTTAATTGCCAGAGAATGTTTGGCTCCATTTTGTGAAAAACATGATATTTTCCCATCATCGACTGTACTCAAACAAATGAACCACATATATTTTAAGCATATGCCTTATTTTGTCGATGGCAAATTTCTCCTCTAATTGAAATACAAGGTCAAAGAACCTAGGTGCAAAATAGCCCAACAAATCCATAAACGTCATGTTCGCAAAATAATAATTTCGTTAAAGAATACGTCGGTCGAGTACTGGAATTCCCAGGGAACCTCAGCCCGTGCGTTTGTTGGCTGCCCCGAACACACACGAGATGCGGTGGCGGCGGCGGGGGGCAGAACTATGCATTACGCAGCCCGCTCGTGAATATTCCGAAGCGCGGGCCGGGCGGGCGCGCCGCCGCCACCCCCGCCCCCTCACCA
>BOPP01000085.1:3820467-3843894 GCA_017312745.1 Gryllus bimaculatus | reverse complement strand
GTCGCGGCCGCCACCCCCGCCATCCCCGCCGCCGCCGCAGCCGCGCGCTGAGATTGCCGGATAAGCCTTACAGAGCCGCGGCGGAGCTAAGAAAAGCGCCATGTAAACAGGTCGGAGCCGCACCCCCCTCCTCCTTCCCCTCCTCATCCCCCTTTCCCGCGTTTTACGAGCGCGCGCCCTCCGCGTCGCGTCGCGTCGCGTCACCACGGCCCTTCGCTCGGAGCGCTAGCGGCGTCGGACACGGAATAAACATTCGATAATTTCTTCATTTATTTTTAAACGGCTGGTAATCCTTGTACACGAAAATTGATAGAATAAAGTTTGCCATTATAAAAAGAAAAAAGTTACAAAGCATGAGTTATTAAATGCAAAAACTGCACAAAATACCGATAAGACCCCAAAAAGAAGTCAGTAATAATGCTGTTGTAGTTTTTTTGACGCTTCAATTCAAGCATTTAGTATTGATCGAAGAACGGACAAACAACAGGAAAATAATAATTAACGAAAACAAGTCGTCCCATATAACTGTCACTTTCAGAATACAAAAATTCCTCATCGTAAATATTAATAATAAACCAATTTTGCAAGTTGAAAGTGTGAAGTATATAGGAATACATCTAGACAGGCTTAGGGGCCATCTATAAATTTCGTGGCGCGTTTAGGGGGAGAGGGGGCTCTCGGCAAATATAAATCTTTTTCGCTAAAAACAGTGCTAAATTGCGAGAAAACCGAGAGAAGTAAAATATGGTTTACTTTCTACTAAACTTTACTACTAAAATATGGCTAAATCTTGCCTTATACTATCATCCACAAACTGTCATTGTCAAACTATCAATGTTAGCATATTTACTAATTATTTTAATGTTGTAAATTTACTTTGTTCAGAATAAAAAAGTAATAATGCTGAAAAATAAAAACACCAACCAAGGATAACACATTTGTTCACAGTAAAAGTATTAGAAACGTTACTAGTCATTCATATACCATGGGTAAAATTTAAACTAGTTTGGCCTTGAAAGCAGAGATCGAAATAGTAAAATAATCTATTTGTATTCCACATTTATTCCCTAATTCCAGGAGTCTGTCCAGTGTAATTGTTGGGCAATTTACGAAGGCGTTCTTTGGTTTGCCATTGTTGGGGTGGAGTGGTATGTTTTTGTTTCGTTTGATATATTCAATAATGAATAGCATGTTACATTTTCGTACGCATTCGCTGCGGTTGTAATTTCTTGCACGTCATAAACTGCACATTTCCAAAATGGTGGTGGAGCGTTATAGATTTTTACAGGACGTTTTGTGTTGTAATATTTTGTGTGTTATTGCGACACTACGTGGTAAACTGTTTTTCATTACACGGATTGCGAAAGAAACATTAATATTGGAGGGTTAATTTAGTGTAAGTCATGGACGATTTAGAAACACCACGTAAAACGAAGTATTTCAATACAGAAAGTGGAGTAATTTTTACAGAAAATCATAGAACGTTGTCGGATTCAATAAAGGTAAAAAATCTTTCTTTATGCTAAAATACCTTTATCATGATGTAAATATTATGTTATGTACTCAGTATAGCATCATTTTAATGTTATTTACAGTAATAATAGTAGGAACATTTCCCTCTTAGGCTTTATATGTATTTTTAATTTACCTAAAATAAATGTTTAATTACTTATTCAATTTTTCTTTCTTTGTTTTAGGTGAGTTTCGATTCAAGCAGATTTATTATAACCTCAAACGTGGTGAGTGTATAACTTTGTGTGCCAAGTTCTTTTTGTTTAAAATGTTGTGGAAAATTTATTATTTATGTCATATATTCTAACGGCAATATTAAATTAAAAATTTTAACTATATTGTTGCATCCTCACTACATAGTTTTAGCGCGAATACATGTCAAAAATCCTGTAAATATTTGCATGGTAAAATTAAGAGGTCAATCCTTGCAAATAACTTTAATGAATTGCTTCTGTCGACCTGACTGCAAAAATAACGACTTGAACTTGTTTCTATGCGTATGGTATTCAAGACAATGTTTTTCTTTTTTAACCTTTATCTCTCAAATTTAAATTCTGTTCGGCATAATTTTTTCAATAGACAAATTAATGATGAAAATATTGCAGTTTATTGTGTTCGAAACATTCAATGTTACTGCGGGTATCGGCTTGAACTATTGTTAATTGTTGATCATTTTGATTGTTTGCTGTAAAGTAACTGAATTGCGTTCACTTTCTGAATGATGACATGATAATATCGCTAAATGCGAGATACTGTTTCACCCTCGCCACGTTCGTCGAACAGTCCGGCGTGTGGGATGAAAATAGCGCCTTCATTCTGCATTCACCGCGATGCGTCGCCTCCGAAATTGCGAAGTTGTAACTCATGAGGGAGCGTTCTGCAGACGATTAATATTCTCCTCAGGTAAGCGGAGGCGCTGTTATGTTGTCACCTCTGCGGGCAGGTGGCGGCCCGAGGCGACAGGCCCAGGGTGGGAAACAGGGGCGAAGTCGCGAGCGCGGTAGGCGGCAGGCGCGACGAACCAGTTAATCACGTCCCTGTCTCTTGTCTCCGCCCCTCGTGCGTGTACCTTCGCTAATGGTGAACACTTTCTCTGTTTCACACTCTTTTTCTTCGTTTCTTCCTAAATCCTTCTCTCTTCTCCCTTGTAGTGGTTCCGTTCTTCCTACTCCCAGTTCCTCTCTCCCTGTCTCATTCGTGACTTACATCGTTTTCTCCCTCCCCATCAACTTTCCCTCATTTCTTATCACTGTAAAACATTGACAGATACTCGTACTGTCATTCTCATTCCACTTCCAAATGATTCATATTGATAAATTTACGCATGTATTCAACTCTGACTTCTTTTTTCCTTTCCACCTTTCGCCAATTGTGTCTTGTGTTATTGGTTTACGAAAATTCGACCCCCTCTTATCTTTGTTTCTCCGTTATTTTGTTCGTCTTGTGCCCTCTTTAATCTGCTGTACGTCTCTTCTCTCTCCTTCCGTTATATTAATAATAATATTATAATTCTTATAAGCACACCATCCTCCGTAACACTTTCCCTTCCTCGCCGTTCTCTTCCTTCTTCCCTTTCTTTTCCTTTATCTCGGTCCCCTCTGGCTCTGCCCTGCCGTTTCGTCCACGTGTCATATTGCATCGCCACGACCTCTCGGCGCCCTACTGCACCGCTCTCCCTTGTGCTTCTGATCCCCCTAAAGCCGAGCTTTTACGCCCCGGAGTCTCTCCGCGCGGCGCGGTGCTGCGGCCTGGTGGCGAATGAGATGTGTCACTTGCGCACCATCTGCCCTGTTGGCGTCCGCGCTTGACGTGTAGTGGATGGCGCTCATTTGTTCGTTTCTTCCCCGCCTGCCGTTTTTTCCCCGAACACGCATTGTGACTTCCCTGCGCGCGCCTCAAGTAGTGTGTAGTATTCTTTTTCATAGTAGACCTACGAGTACATGCAATGTAAGGTTTCTCTCGCAACACGCTACCTCATTATAAATGTTAATGTGATTAATTATCTATAACTTTCATAAACATGAGTATAATGTTTATAATGTTTTGTAGTGTATGTGTTTATAATAAGAATGGGTGAAAACCAGTAGAAGTGACATTTTATAAATTCTTAGAAATTAGTTTATTTAGTTCATTATCACTGTAATATCGTGTTACTTTGTGTCATTACTAAAATCACGGCATTTCAATTGTTTACTGAAACCAGGAATGTACATTGATATTGCAATATATCCCACTATATACACGTTTTTTCTTAGAATACATTCTGGTTTTCACCCATTCTACTTATAAATTATTATTTTTAAAATCATATTGAAGTAGTGTGTATTTTTCCATGTGTTATCAATGTTTGTTCGATGATTAATACCATTGATGTTATCTTTACATTACATCACATCAGTGTGCAATGATTGCTTCATGTCTCCCGTTTCAAATTATATTACATCCTCCCCTTTCATCGTGCTGCAACATAATCCATTTCTTCCTGATTCTTCAGAAAATGTTCAGCTCCTGCCGCCCCCGTCGGCTTCCTCTTTCTCCTTACGCTTTCGTGCAGCAACACGACCTTCGAGGTGCCCTGTTCCCTGCCGCTCTCGGCCCTTCGCCCTCTCGGCTCCTCGCTCCTCCTTCCCGCCCTTCCTGCCGTCGCGACGGAGCTCCAGCAGGCCAGCCAACTTTCTTCCTACACTTTTCTAATTATTACACGGCCGCCTTAATTAAAGATTAGCCCCGGCGAAGAGTCCTCCTCGACTTCCCGCGTGGCTCTCCAGCGCTCTCCTCAGCCGCGGCGGGGGCGGCGGCTAACAAAACCATCGCCCGTCAAAAATTAGAGCGGTGTAAGTTTTCTATAATTAATTAGGTTCGCCTCTCGCCCGACCGTCAGGACGTCATATTTCATGTTAATAAATTACGAAACTCGGATCGTGCCTTTCGGTTACGCGATTCGCATCGGGATAAGTCGGCTCTATTCATTAACCGGTGAATGGGGAGGTTGGCAGCAACGTCGGGAGTTGCTTGATTTGAGACGCGTCGGGTTTCCGCTACATCCTTCGCTTCGTGTTTTCGTATCTGGTGGAGGGTGGTTCGGGAACATGCCCGATACGTCATTTCGTCATTTTGGCGGCGTGTGTCTTGCTTATTTCCCATGCGATACCGAACGTTCCCTCGTACCGGCTGAGGTGTTCGGGGCATTAACTGATGTCACTCCAACCTGGTTCGACGGTGGCAGGATTTTCGACACTAGTTGCCTAGGTTGGCTGGAGGAGAATTCTAGCGGTCGGCTGCTCTAAAAGGTAGTTTTCCGTGGTTTCTCCGGTCAATACTGGCCCAACGCTGGAGCAGTACCCTAACAAACGGGCCACGGACCGCGCGCGATACTTGTTCCTCTTCCATCACCTGTCCGCTTCCCTTGCTTCCACTTATTTACACTTAAGTGCACTACACTACAACACATGCCGGGAGACTGGCTGGGAGCTTATAGTCTACCCCGGCTGGAGCGTTGCGAGAAGAGACCAAAATGGAGGAATCAGCGAAAGCCGATGTATAGGTTGGCGCCGGATCTCACCCAGCGGAGGAAGCACTCTACCACCCGCGATAAAACATGTACTACACATATGGTGCTCTTGTACATAACAGTTGACGCGCTCGGAAACACGAAATAATCAAAGAATCCTCTTCAATAATTTTTCGTTATTTGTTTCTTCAGTTGATCACTTGACAACTTTTTTTTAAAGAGAAACGACAGTTATGAATAAATGTGTTGATATTCCGAAAGAATATTTCTCGTACAAGTGAATACAATAGGCCACATTCTTTAGCGAATTTTAAAATTAATTTGACGAAAGGTGTGTGGATTGAAGTGTGATAGCAAACACGATAGCTGACACTAACACTAACACTCAATTTGATGAGTGGTTGGAGAGGATCCCGTAAATGAATTTAAATGCTGTCAAAAAATTCTGACCATTTATATTATTATAATTAATTGAAACTGCTTTTAGAGCGTTATACTCTTTGAGATCTCCACTACAAACAGCCTGAATGATGTTCTAGGCTGTTTCGAAGATTGGTTATCTCCCCATGTCCCCACACTTTCAGATATGAAAAATGACATGATTAGTCCGGTGATGATGAACCAAACTTGAAAACTTAGCAGATTTTGAAAATTTTAGATTTGAAATATTTACGAAAGTGGTATAATTTCTTAAGTGAAAAGTATCTAACCAAAGATGACTGATTTTGAGGTGCCTGTCTTCTGCAATCGGTCAGGTTCCACAAGCAATGAAAAGTTGTCAAGAATCAATATGGAAGAAAATTACGACTTTTATCGGTACTGTGTATCATTCGTTGTGGAATCTAGAATGAGCAGTTTTCTTATAAATCCCTAGTAATATCATTTTTAAGTTACAATGTCACGTACATTACTGGTTTAACTTCACCGAAAGTAATGCAAATTATGCATCTTCGCTTGAATAAGTGCCATTTTAACAGTCTCCATAATACTCTGTAATCGTGTGAGAAGTTCGGTCCTCGTACTACGGCGAGTATGCACGTTCGTACATGTTCCAACGCCGTAGTCCTCTCTAGACCTTTGCGCAACATACCGCGCATTTTTCCGGCGCGAAAACAGGCGACGCGGGTAACGAATGGTCGTAGCCGAGCGGTCTTGTCGGCTTCCTCGCAAAGGGAGCAGATACGGTCTAGAAAACTCCGCGAGCGCGAGCGGGGTTCACGTGCGCTGCGCCGCCGCCTCCCTCGCCCCCTCCCGCCGCCCCGCTCCTTCCCACACTTCCTGCCCAGCCCCATCGCCGCCCCGCCCACGGCCCCGCCCTCTCCCTCGCCAGCCACTCCCATCGCCCCGCCGCCACCCGCCACCCACTGCCTCTGTCCCTGTCGTCCGCACCGCGCCCCCGCCACGCCCCCGCCTTTGCCCCAACCGCCGCCCATCACACCCGCCCCCTTTCCCCGCCACCGCCACCGCACACTACCACCGCCCCCGTCCCCGCCCCGCCTTCGGCTCGGCTTCCGCCTTTGCCACCGTCGCCGCCATCACCACCTCCCCCTTCCTAGCCACACCCCGCCCCCTTTCCCCGTCACCGCCACCGCCAGCACTACCACCGCGCCCGTCCCCGCCACACCTTCGGCTGCGCTTTCCGCCTTCGCCACCGTCGCGCCATCACCACCCCCCCTTCCCCCGCCACACCGCGCCCCCCGCCGCCACCAGCACCACCGCCGCCACCGCCGCCGCCTGCAGACGGTAACTGGGGATTGTGGATTGTGCGCAGGGGCGACGCGACGGCGCGGGATAATCTACGTCTTCTTGAACTTAATTTACGTGACCTTTGGCGCGTCGCTGGCGAGATTTATGCCCACGATGCGACGCCGCGATTGTGTGTCGGGGGCTGGCCGCATTCACGGCCGCTCGCAGCCGGTTGCCTCTCCGGCTCCCGCGCGCCCTCCTGTCGAAGCGGGAGGGAGATGAAACTGTCCCCGAGGCTCACGAGCGCGCGAGCGCCTCCGTGTTGCTGGACGTCGAGTGCTTTGCCTTAACTGAAATTCACTCGATAATAATATTCGGATTTTATCGAATGCATTCAAAAACAGTGCAGAGATAAGAGTTGCGAAATTTTCGTATTAATGGTCACGAACTTGTGGGACCGTAAAAGGTTTTACTGAGGAGAACCTTTCGGAAAATAATTTAAAAAAATTAGTCAAACGCTCTGAGGTAATTATAGAGTATCTATAAATTTGTAATTTTTATGTTCAAAATGATGTGTAAAGAAAGCTCTGGGAAATGTTACGAAAGCAAACGTAGGGTAACATTTAATTTACTAATGTAATTCAAATAGATATTCTAAATAATGCTTGCTAATAATGGTTGCTAATGCTTAATAATAACATTTTTTTACCAGTTCGTCAGAACGCGAATGCAGTCTGTAAAGCATTTTCAATGATTCGCCAAATTTAAATGCTAAAGAGAGGAGAATTATCAGCTTTATTACAAAAAAAAATATATATAAATGCATGTATAGACATGAATGGCAGGAGACATTCATGTCATTGTCACTTGCCTCAATGTAGCACTTTGCTCCATCCCCAAACCACTCTTTTGAAGTGAGAGTCACCGGCCAGTGTGTTTTGTTGTTCGTGACGATGGCTCGTCGCGATCGGCCGGAGGCCCCGGTCGCCTGGATGCACGTCGCCAGGCGGCAATTGGTCCGATTATATCTAATGAAGCGACAGTCTGCTTCCCATCCGCACATCTGCTCGGAGCGGTCGACACCTGCGCTTCCAGACATAACGCGCTGTTTAGCGTTAGTTGGCGTGTGACAGATGACACGCGGCCAATGGGTGTTGAGTATGTCGCAATTTGCACGACTTGATTGGGCGATGGTGTAAATCGAGTGAAGGCAGTCAGACATAAATCGACCCCCCCCCCTCCCCAAGGGTTTCAATCGTGAGAAATAGCACGGGCAACAAGCATGCGTTGTACTACTGAAATCAAGTAGTAACTAGTGGGTCAATTCAGGCCGATGGCTATTTGTTTTTCTTTATTCCAAACAATGTTTCAATTTGCATTATTTTGTTTTAATTCCTTGATCTGGCAATTATATTTTCTAAGAAGTAGCATCTGTAGTGGTATTAAAATGCATCTGTGTTGAAATCGAAGAATATGTGGAAAGACTTTAATGATTTAAGTTAGGACTTTAGAATTTTATCTGCGTTTAGATACATTGGAGCAGGGCCGAACAAATGTACTTAGGAACCCTTACATGACCGAAACCAACGAATATAACTTTATAATATTGAAATATTGAACCCAGTAATCAAAATAAAGGTGAAATAAATTTGTAATATTCTGCATCTACATCTGTTTCTGCTTTTTCTACACTCTATATCTGTAACATTCTAAAATCACTAACATTCTATTTGATTGTATTCTAATATTCTACATTCTTCGTAATTTAAAAAAATAGGTGGATACATACTTATGAAGTATTATATTTTTGTATAAAATAGTAATTGCGAGATCGTTTGCAGCTGAGCCCCCTAATCACCTGCTTCATCTGCTCGTGTATTAATCCACCCTTGTATACATCTTCCTTCAATACACCTTCCTACACTATGGTTGACGGGCACATCGAACCCAGTTCTAACAAAGCTTGTTAAATAATTTCGTGCGTAAACCCAAACCGTGGAGTTTTGTAGCGCGATGTTGTGACACCAGTTCAGTCGCGAACAAGTTTTGAAAGCGCGCTCTGACAGCACTAATTAAAAGACGTTGTTGTTTCGTTCTCGCGAGTGCTTTGTCAAGGCCGACTCGCTCTCTGCGCTCATCACGTTCAAGTAGCAACTCGGTACTCCGGCGAGAGATCTCGAGTTTTTTTTTTGCCTCCTCCGCCTCGTTTCGAGTTAATGGACGACTCGCCGCCGTGTTCTTCTGGTCCCGCGATCGAACTCTCCCTTCTTCGGCCCCCCCCCCCCCCCTGCGCGTCGGCAGTGCGATTGCCTTGACTGGGAAAAAGTTTGCGCGAAATTGAATTACGTCTGAATTAGAGTGTGAAAGTCATTAGGCGCCTTTTCTCGTCCGCCCCGAAGACCTCTGGCGGCGGCGGCGGCGGTGGGAGCGAAGGCTGACCTGGGCGAAGAGTTGGGGCAGGTTGAAGGAGGAGGTGTGGGATGCATTTTATTACATGAAATGTATGAAGTACATGAAATGAGGGTTGTAGACGGTATCCCGCCAAATGGGGGATCGTCGGTTCTCATGGGGCTTCATCCCTTTTTCCAAGAAGCTAATGATTCATGTTCAAATATATACTTTACGAAAGTCATTCAAAGTGTCAATTGTCACCGGTAGAAACCAATTAATTAACCAAATTAAAAAAGTCAACCAATGAAATTCATGTCATTTTCAGCATGAAGGGAAAATTCTTGTTAAGAAAACATGAAGTCGGCTGGCCACTATTTCTGTAGCAACATGCCCAGCGATAAAAATCCTCGGCGCTCCTCGTAATGTGGTCAAATATTATTTCTTTAATTCTGTTGGGTATTGGAAAGGGGAAATATTAATGTAGTTTGAGTGTCGTGATTCCATAATGAACAATTTTCAATTTTGTAAATAATAAACCCCAAAAAGCTTGAAGGACCAAACGGGTTGGAATCATTTTCGACCAGACATTATGGATAGAGCAAATGTTCTTTGTGAATGATCCAAAAATATGAGGATGTGAATTTGAGTTAAAGCGTTTGCAAGATGGGAAGGTAGAGAATTCAATGATTTATTTTTTTGATGAAGAAATGTAAAGATAATCATATACTTTTTTGTTCTGTAATCTTACTGTATGCCCAATTTCCCGTCCTAATTTACAAAGCATCTATTTCCTTTGATATTTCTTCCATCTATTTCCTCCCGTGATGGTCGAAAATTATTCATTATGAAATCATCATACTTAATCAACAATAATGTTTTCTCTTTTTGCTTTTCATTTACGGCATTAAAGATAATATATGGTTACAATTTATTCCTTTAAGTAAAATATGATTATCGCCTTTACATTTGTACACTAACTTTATATCAACTATGTATTAACTACCACATGTCTTCTTTATTGATAATATTGGGAAATTACTGAATTACATACTTTGTTTTTTACAAACTCTTTGCAGGTAGCTTTTTCCACGTTTATTCTAGCAAAACTTTGTTGCATTTGTTTGATTTAGTAATGACAAAGATACATTTTTTGTGACTATTGAATTTCTGCTGTAATATGTTTCGATTACTTTTTGAAGAGTATGAGATGAATTTCAACTGATGTGCAGTTGGCTGGGCTCACATTGGCATTTCATTAAACAGACTCAGGTTTCATGTGATATAATTCTGAAAAATTGCTCTTAGCTACAAGCAATATTTCGAAAATAATGTGTTTTACTATTATACGTTTTGAAAAGAAGGATTTACGTTTATTGAATTTCGATAATTTCTGGCATAAAATATGCAGAACATGCGAAACTGAATCCGTAAATAAATATCACGAATTAAAATACAATGTTAACACAGTTTTTAAATTATTTCTATCTCGTAAGTGACGACATGAGCCGTTGCCCATTCTAAACCGAGAACATGGCGTGGTTACTAAATTCGATAATTCTTGGATGACTTATGGGTATACATCGTTCATATTTATATTACATGATATATACAGAATAATACTCGCAAATTCATATTCACTTATAAATATCTATGCTGTTCACTAGGCAGAGAATTTGTATTCGAATTATAGATTAAACTGAATAGAGCTGTACACTGCTTTGTATGCATATGTCTGTCGAATTTCATAATGCGAGAATTTTGAGATCTTGTCTTCATACGTCGGGAAAACTGATTGTTGAACCAAATATTAATTTTCTATCGAAGTATTGTGAGTGAGAAAGTAACGGCAATTTGTGGCAATTTTTAAAGTATGTGTGACGAAAGTATCCGGTGCCTGGTCGTAGAACCGAGTGTCTAGCGTAGACACTGAGTATTTTATTTTAAAAATATTTAATATATCTTGGCTAAATTATGAGAAAGCTGTACATTTCTCATTTTTATATTACACAATATTCACAAAATAAAACAACTTTGCAAATTTATTTGTTTTCATGAGTAGTCATCTCATCCGCATTGCAGTTTGAATGAAATATTAAGGAACGTCACTTGACGCTACAAAATAAAGCCCCCGTCTTACCTACCCGGCGCGGCGTTCTCTTTGAATCGCGTGTGTGTGTCCGTGCACCCCACTTGGCGAGTAGGTTCGCCCGCCGATCGGCGCGCCTCGTGTCCGGGTGTGGCCTGCGCGAAAAACGCGAAGTGGCTGGGTGCATCTCCCGCCGGCCGCCGCCCCGCCGCGTTCATTCGTCACCGCGCCGCGTGGCGCGCTGTTGCGCGCTTCCTGCCTGTCATAACACTCGCCGCGCTAATGGACGGGGATGCGAACACGGCGCTGCGCGGCGCGGCTGGCCGGGAATAAATAACTGGGCGCCGCTGCCCGCCGGCTATTAGCGAGCTGAACGACCCCGCCCCCTCCCCCCTTGCACGACTCACCCCCTCCCCCTCCCGCTCCCAAACCCCGCCCTCGCCCAGCTTGCTGCCAGGCGGTATGTTTGTCCTCACAGGATATATTGAGAGAGTGTGTATTTTTTTTTATCTTCAAAGCACGTCGATGCTTTTTGCAATGCTCTTGTGTAATTCTGAAGCTTGTAGTTGGCGGGGAAAGTTGTCTTTTGTCGTGGCCCACATATTCCGAGTGTCTACCAAATGGTAAGAGTGTTTTAGTCGAAGGGATTGCGGATAATAAAGTTGTGGAATGCTTTCAAATTTATTTTTGACTCTCTCTGGCAATTCACGCCAATTTCGTCTTTGGCGTTGCGTAGATAAATATTAGCAGTTAGAAAAAAAAAGTTGAATGATTCTGAAATGTTGCATTTCATTACTAAAATATAAGGTACAACAAAATCGTATTTTCTAATTATTGTATTCACAATTATGGAGGTTCTATATTTTCTTTTGATGTTAACTGCATTTTAATGCCATTTGTGAAGACATAAAATAAATAATAATGTATATTAATAAACAAACATTTGTTTTTAGTAATAATTTGAACGTAACGTAAATATGGAACAATATCGTTTCGTCTTCGCAATAAATATTACTAGTTAATAAACCACATTCAAAGTTGTATGGGATTCCCACGTACGTTACAAAATTCTGATATCTTCTTTCGAGAAAGTTTAGATATTAATTTATTTTAATCTGCTCTGAATTTACATTTCGACTATGAAATTACACACGCCACGAGGAGAAAAGTGAAGTAAAAAAGTTCGTGAAAAGCTTAGTTTGATAGTAAAAAAATGTATGATATAAAGAAATACAACTGCGAACAGTTAAATGTGTAGTTAAATATACCTTCAATATCGTAGGGAAAGTACTGTGATACATACAGAGCGTACGCCATTTTATCCCCAGGTTTCATTCGTCATTAGCGTCGAGCCGGCGGCGCGCCCCCTCCCGCACAAGCACAGATGACAGACGTGCGAGTAGCGGGGTGTACGAGAGGCGTGCGAGTGGCGGGGCCGTGCGAGTTTCGATAGGGCCATGCGAGTAGCAGAGGCGAAGGAGTGGCGATAGGTTCCGTGAGCGTGGCAGGACGTTTGCGAGTGATGAGGGGGGCGTTTGAGTAGGCGGTGACTGCGAGTGGCGGGACGACGAAAGGCGAGGAGGACGTGCCGGTGGTGGGGGCTTGCGAGAGGCAGGGTGCGTGCGAGTAGCTGGGGCTTGCAAGTTCAGGGAAACGTGCGAGTGACGAGGGTGTGTGCTAGTGTGAGGGGTATACGAATGGCAGGGACCGTGCAAGTAGCGCGAGGGGGTGTGCGAGTGTCAGAGGCCGTGCGAGTGGGCAGAAGATGCGTTCGGGTGGCGGGGGTGTGCGAGTAGCGGTGGCGTGCGGAGTGGGGAAGGGGGGCTTGCTAGTGTCAGTGGGGCGCGCGTGCAGGGGCCGTGCGGGTGGCGGAACGGGCGTGCCGGTGGCGGGGCATGCGAGTAGCAGTGGAGAGCCAAAGGGACAGGGGCCGTGCGATGTGCGGGCCTGCGAGTTAAGGGAATCATGCGAGTGGCGAGGGAGGCGTGCGAGTGGCGTGGCCGCGGTGCGGGATATGACGGAGCGCTCGCCCCGCGGCGCAGGTATGTCGCGGGTCGTGTCACGCCCCTCCCGCGCCCGCATGGGCCAATCGAATTAACATCACCATCGCGGATCGTGTTTTGGCGCCCCGCCCCCCCTCCAGCCCCGCCCACGCCCCGCGCCCCGGGCCCCGCCTCCCGCGCGACGCGTATTTGCAGCGTCCTGATCAGGGCGGTACGCGCCCCGCACTGCCTCGCTGTGCGCCCGCGCGCCTGTCGAAGCTGTCCTTCCCACGCCGCAAGGTGGCGGACGGGGGGGGCGGACAATGGAGATGCAAATGCGTAGGGCAATGACAATGGGCGTGAGGAACGCGTAATGCGCCTAGCACAATGGATATTGCGGCAATGGCGGGGATATGACGGTGCGAGGGCGCTGTAATGTGACGGTGGGGGGGGGCCTACGACGATCTCTGTTTCAGTATAGGTCTGCAGGAGAGGGATGGAGGTCTTCAGACCAATTATCTTGTGGCGGCCTGTCTTCGCCTCTAGTAGGAGAAAGATGTTGATGGGTGGATTAGTTATTAGATATATATATATATATATATATATATATATATATATATATACTGAAGAATAATCGAATTTTGTTTTTTAACAGATTCAAAATTCTAATTCTAGAATTCTATCTTTGACAATTTGAAGAGTAGCTGTAATGTCTAAAGGAGTTATAACGTAACAACTGAAACCATTATTTAACTGAGATTACACAAGAATTTCATTAGACAAATCGTGCTGTTTATACATCTCAGACAATTTACGTGTTATGTATGTTATAAATAAGTCGTAGATTAGTTACTGTTATTGTTCGTGCTTAACTATTATATGCATAATGAGAGGTCTGTCTAATAAAACAAATTTAATTAGTCCTTGAATTATTGTGCCTCATAATTTTGAGTTAATACGTCATAATATCGTTCTTGAATTTCTCAATATATCGTGTTTTAGGTATCATGATATTTATGGACTATTCACAGTGCGCAGTATGAAGAGAAAACCAAACCTGTATACAAAAAATAACCGTATTTCCATAACACTCAATTTTACGTAGCGCTTCATTGACAAGAATTATTGTGGAATTTCATTGCAGCAAGTAAAATTTTACCAGCGGATTTTGTGAACACTCTTTCCAGAAATTATTCGATTGGATGAACCATTCCAAGCATATTAAGCGACCTTCGCAGGGAAAATCAGCCCAAAAATCTGGAGCGGATAATCCGCGCCCGAGAGTCTGACTTCCCACGCGCGCCAATGAAACAGCCCTCCGCGCCAATCAGGGGGGAGGGAGGGGGCTCTAGCGGCCGGCGGGGGAAATTGGAAGAGGGGGCGGGGCGGTCTCGTTCGGGGCAAATAAAGCCTGTCTATTAGCTGTGACGCACCCAGCCACCGACCCGGCCGGTGCGGATCGACCGAATCAGCTCTGCGGTTCCTCCGGCGGATCGGATGAAAAACAGCCCCTCTCTCTACAATTGCGTTACGGGAGGGGAACGGGAGGGGAGGGCGTGTTTAATTATTTACAGCGAATTTCGCGGCACCGGTGATAATCGCTTGATCAGCGGCCGCGGAGACCGCAGACTGCCCGCGGAGGTTTCGTGGACCAGCAATGACTCCCCCTGCGGCTGCGGACGCGGCGATCTCAGGATAACAGTAATTGGAATTATTTAAAATCGATTTTCGATAACCGATGCGCGCTAAAATATTCATTTGCGTATTGTCTCGATGTATCGAACACGCGCTCAAGAATGCTTATTCAATATCGTCGGCCGGCGAGTTGATTAGTGGCAGCGACGTGAGCCCCCGCGCGAACAGCCTCCCCCGGGCGGAGGGCGTGGGAAGATGGAACGCGCCGTCGCGTGCTCTGCGCTCGCTGGCTAATGTGGGGCGGCGTTTGTTTGCTCTATTCGTTGCCGTGTGAATAATCGCATTATTGGATCGCCTTGCAACGAAATGGTGGATTCGCGTGACACCAATGGTGCGAAAAGAAAGGAGTGCATTACTTTCTCAGATGAGTGTCACATGCAGCAATTTCATAATGGAAGCGTGATCTTTGTCTGGGAAAGAGCGGCTAGTTTAAGAGTGTTGTGATGCATGAGACTGTATTTTTTGTTGCATACTGATTAAGAATATATCCAATTTAATGAGTATTCCCCGGAAGAAAAAAACAAAAACATTCTGAATAATGAGCTTTAACATTTTTACGTTCGATTAAATGTATCTGTAGTCGATTCGGATAGCCGAGATCGCTAAGGCAGTAGTGCCGTGGCTATCACGGATCGAAGGATCGCCAGCTCGAATCCCGCCTCAGACATGGATGTATTTATGATCGTCCCTTCACCCTTCACCATCATCATCCTATCGAGCAGGAGTCCCTTGCCGTTAATGGGATGTGCAGTTGGGTAATAAAAAACCTGTTTGTGGAAAATAACTATCTTAGTATTACTTTACTTATTCACTGACGTGATCATACTATTTCTGAGACTGCTGCCTTTTGTCTATTAACGCATTTTCTGTCTTTAGGCCGTTTGTGTCTTCAATGAGTTAAGTAATGGGTATTTATCGGCTTTTTGTTAAGAGCTCTCAATTCGTATATAGTCTCAAAGGGGGATGGATTGCGTTTAGCCATCGACGTTCAGCACATTTGAAATGGATTTATGTGAAAATTTGATGACACTCATCCACCAGTCGAGTTCGGTAAAAATATCAGTAATATATATGAAAATAATAAAATAAATTAAAAATCTCTTTTTTTTATATAGTGCACTTTTCAGTAAAATCAAACTAGTGTCAAATAACACTACGCTTGATTATTTTGTCTTCTTTTGTTTCCAATGAACCTCTAGTCTGAGAAACTTGGAGCATCCCTTTCACAAAGTGCGCTTCCTATCACGACGACACAGAGAGTTCGCACACAAATCGCGTCGCAGATATTTCTTGGGCGACCGTGCTGAGTGGAGAAAAGCCAGCTGGGTTTTACGACGGAAACTTCCGCGCGGGAGTGTGAGGGGGGGGGGGTCTCGCGCTTTTGTTACGGGGCAGATAAGATCAATTCGGCTAATAACTTAATTCCGGCCGTCCCCGGGGCGCGGCCGGCGGCAGTGGTGGTTGCGGAGGCATCGGTCGAGGCGGCGGCGGCGCCGGCGGCAGACTGATGCTGGGGCTGGGGCTGGGGCTCGGCCGCGCCACTTTGCGGAAATGAACCGACGAGTGCGCCCCGGCAGACCTCTTCCACCAACTCCAGGGAAAGTTTGGGAGTTGCTCTGTCGGAAGCAAAGGCGGTTTGCACGTCTTATGAGCTTGCTTCTACCCCCTTGGTTTTTTGCCCTCTCCCACTAGTGAGCGCGTCGAATTAACTTTTCAGTGTTGTTCAAATGCATTCTTTCAAGTGGGATTTGTAGTTTCATGGTTTTTTGTTATGTAGAGTTTCATGTTTTGTATATAAATATATTCAAACTAAAATTTAGTTCTAAGTAGTTTATTCTAATCTTTCAGTATTTGTTTTAAATCATGTTATAGGCCTACATTTAGTGCAATTTCGTAAAAGAGAAGTGTTGTTTTCTAATTTCTTAAAAGGGAAGATTTTTATTTCACTATGCTAGTCGATGTTTGGCAGATATTTGGAATACGAGTTCAGTACGCAATTGTGAAAATAATTCAATTTCATAGTTGTTTCTAATATGTTTGTACGGAATTAATTTCTAAATATTGATTTGAACTGTTCAGCAAACCGACTGTATATTCTCATTGATTATATAATATTATAATCGTAATGAATTATTAGACAACCAATCAAACTCCTTGGTATTTCAACTTTCTGAAATTCTAGAAACGAAAATACCTCCGCGCAGTCCATATCGCTTCCTAGTTTCGTAATCTGTGCACTGCTCCTCCGGTTTATATCGCCTTTGCACAACGCCGCCTCGCTCTCCGGCGCAACAGAAGGCGCCTGTTCAGTTTCTTCGGTTTCACTGTTTGGTAATCGCCGAAGCCTCCCCCCCCCCTCTGCGTCGCTTCCACGGCGCGCCTGCCTCGCGTGCGCGCCGCCCCCGCACTTCTGCGCTTTCTTGTAACGCCGTTGCGGTTCCGCTGGCCCGCGCCAACACCAACAAACAGTCACGCGGCTAATATTAACAAATATATCATTGCGGTCTGACTGATGTCGAAATAGATACCAGAAAGTAAATAGCTGATTGAGTTGAATTCCAGTGGAAGTCTTCCTCTCAAGGGTCTAGGTAGAAATGTTGGCGCAGACACGATTGTTACAACGGGAATGAAAATATTATAGAATTGATAGAATCTCGGCGTGAATGTAATCCTTTATTACGAGCCCACGTATGCGTTTTCCAGTCTCAGGGGCAGAGGAAGGAGAAGGAAATAAATGAAGAGAAGAAGGGAAAATTATCTGAAAACACTCGTGCGACCGGCCGATCGTGCAAGTAACTTGCCTATGCGGAATTTTCGGGGTTATTTGGTGGTGTCTTACAAGAGCGCTGAAGTTGTCTTCTTGAAATTTCGGCTACAGCAATTTTTTTTATCGTATTGTTAATTATAATATACAGGAAAGCAATTTATTATTTGTTCACGTTTTTTTCATTATTTATATAAGATAAATAAGAAAGTTTCTTTCAAGGAGTGCGAAGTAAATAAAAAGAAGAAAAAAACACACAAACGTCACAAACGACGTAAAGAAGAAACGTTCAGCGTCTCGTCGGGATTGCTACTAACTGCGCATGTAGGTTCGTAGAAAATACATTGTTTACTTTGTTGTCGATAATGTTCTGACAATGTAGCATTTCATGTGCTTCATATGGTTCTATTGTGTAGAGTGCAGCGTTCTCACAATTGTCACTTTCTCTTTGTATTCAATATGTAATTATTGATGTAATGTTCGTACCTACGGTCGAATTTCCTCTGTTAGTAGCATCCTTCCATATTTGTATGAAAACATCGTAGACGACGTTTGTTACTGGAGACATGTGCAGTCTTTAGTTTAATAGGTTAATCTGTAGCTCGTTCTCGACGATTGGGGTTAATAGGAAGTTACGGTTTGTTAATGCGAACTCGGTTCGTACGAGATCAGAACATATCTCAGAAGACAATGAACGGGACCGACAGCACTCGCATCTCGTGGGAACAAGAACCACTTGATGACACAGTTCAATAAAGAATTATCTTCTTGAATTTGGGTTTGTGAATTGCTTCACTAAACTTTCGAATGCTACGAATTAAATTCGTTCAAAATAATATTAGTAAAGAACTTACATTGATTTTGTTGCGCAAAACTAGTAAGTGTTAACAAGTGAACCAACTTTTATGATTTTATCAATCAAGCCAATACATTTGTAATTTCGAATGTATTTGAGATTCATTCATTGGTGTTACACACCTCAACCGTGAAATGTATTCTAGAGAAATTTATTAGTTACTATAAAACTTTGACGTACTTATAAGAGTTGTAACTAAAAGAGAACGTTCATTATTACTCTCGCGATCACATTTGAATATCTGGGACGTCTAATATAATAACACATCTGACGCGCCATTTCATTTCCCGGATAGAAGTCGCTCATTCAGACAAAATTTACTACTCAGCAAGCATATGGACTGCGGAAAGATAGACCAGCACCGCATTTTCATTTCTCTCTCTCTCTCTCTCTCTCTCTCTCTCTCTCTCTATCTCTCTCTCTATATCTCTCTCTATATCTCTCTCTCTCTATCTCTCTCTCTCTCTCGCCGCCGCATAACGAAATCCATATTTCCGCGCAATGAAGCGATGTCTATAAAAGTTATCCATTAACGTTAATTCCTTGCGCGCGCTCGGAAGTGCGGGAGCGGCGGCGGCGGCGGCGGCGATGGTCACAGCGGCGGCGTTCACATGAATATAAAACACGCTTCATTCAGCAGCGGTGGCGCTGCCGTGGCGAACCGAGGCCCCGCGGCACGTTTTCAACTGCGGTCCGCTGCCGCCGGCCGGCCGCCGCCGACCGCAGCGACCAACCGCCCGCGACGGCGCTGCACGGGTTCGCTCATTTTCCGCGCGCTGTTCATGCCGGCGGCGGTCGGCACGCGGTCGACCCGGACGGCGGGAGTGCACGGTGACGAGGGGAGGCCAGGGCGACGGATGGAAGGGCGCACGGACAGCGAGAGCGCCGAGACGGGGCGAGGGGAAGCCGTAGCGGCAGGGTACGGGCACTAGGCGGCGGGAGTGGCGGGGGGGGTCTGGCGATGGTGCGGGAGTGGACGTGAGGAGGCTTGGCGGCGGCCAGTGCGAGGTGGCGGGACGGTTAGGGCGATGGGAAGCGCGGGGCCGAGGGGCTGACGGCCACAGCTAGGGCGGCGGCGTGGTGGAGTGGCGAGGTGCTGAGGCGTTGAGGCGGTGGGGCGATGGAAAGGCGGGGGCAGTAGGAGTGACGGCGCAGCTAGGAGGCGGAATGGATGCGTGCGGCGGGGCGCGGGAGTGGCCAGAGCGGTGAGGGTGATGGGGTGGACGGCGGGAATGGCGAGGGCGGCAAGAGCGACCGCCGCGTCGAAACCACCTTCACTGGAGGAAAAAAGTGAAACTCGCGTGTGGTGGTGAAGCCCGAGATGACACCGAAAGCGCCTAGCGTTGCGGACAATTTTATTTCTGATTTCGGAGCTAGCATTCTACCAATCTAAAATATAAACCGAAATATATCAATAATAGTGACACTACATAAAATAAACGTACCCCTTTTATTTTTGTTTAAATGCTTGTGTCATACTGAAGAGTAACCCAATGTTAATTTGCCGAAACTGTTTCCCTGTAAATTAAACATTTAGGAATCATTAATTTTTGGATGCTTATAAATTTGTCCTCACGAAACAGTGCACTTTTTCTCTCTCTTCATTTAATTTGTACATTATACTAATAATTTTTTGATTTTGGAAATTATGGTTTTGCTCACTAACATTTCATGTTGCAGTCTCCTTTATCTCCGATAATTCGGTGATTGTAACAGGTTTCAGGTGGCAATTTTTGCTTTTGTTTTCCCCCTCCCTTATTTTGAACCAGTGTACGTTACTGGAACCAGCCCCCATAGAGGAACTGCTCTAGAACCTGGACCTTTGGGCCGAAGGTCCAACGCGCAAACATTTGAAGGCGAGGACCTGACTGGGAGCGTGAAGTGACTACCTTGCCGCCCTGATGGAGGCAGTTTCAATGAACGTTCAGAGCGAATGCAAGTTTGTAGTTCAGCCACTGATGTATTGGGTAATAACCACTGGTGCTGGGTGAGTTGATGGCTTGTCTTGCGTAGGAGTATTGAGAAATTCGAGCAAGAGGACTGAGCGTGTGTAGAAGATTGGCGATGCGTTGTGAAGGCCCTTTGGTTGCTTTAAGCATGAGGGGGCCAGATTGATGGTTCATTCGAGAAGAGAACAGTATTTGAGGTTTCAGGCACTGAATTTGGAAACTTTGTTAACAATCAGGCGCCGTTTGATGAATTTTTCACGTTTTCTCGAACATTTAAGTTTTTTTATGGAGTTGCCGAATACATACTATACTATAAGTACGAATCATTTTCATCTGTAGAAGTACAAAGTATGTTGTTAATAAGAAATACTCCTTTTACTATTTTAACGGTAATTTTTAATTGAAATTGAAGATTTTTACTAGTACAATGAATGTAATTACCACTTGTATTATTAATGTCTTATATTAGAAAACATAGCATCACTGAAACCTTCACCCATGTGTGAATATCATCCGCTTCACTCATTTTCGCATATTCCGAACGGATAGTTCATCAATCAAAGTAGAAATAGTTACAACATCAGCATTCTCCGTGATAGCCCAAATAACACTGAGGTCGCCACGCAAACCACGCTTAAGCTAATAACCGGGAGTAGAACACCCGTGGCTTATTACACAGTCCTCTAAAATTATGCACATAGTTGTGTTACTTTTTCTAGTTTTGTGTGAATTTCCAGCCGAAAACTGTTGTGGTGGAGAAAGTTTGACTGCCTGTTCTCAGTATTTTATCGACTACCTTTTCTCAAAATGCGTTTTGAAAATAAATGAACATAATTTTATTATTTAGGTTGAAATATTCACATTTTAACCTGTGGAGATTTTAAATATAATAAATCGGAATTGGATCATCATCATCATCATCATCATTTTAATCTTCTTCCAATTCATCTTTTTTTTTTTCAATGATTCTACGTCTTGCTATTCTACGTCTCTCGAAATAATCTTCCGATTAGAAGGACTGACTTACTGCATCAGTAACCATTAGATGACGGACGAATAGTGTGCTTGCAGTATAGGAGTCAGCAAAGTTCGAATCAGCGCCTACATTTTCCTGAAAGTTCTGAGTGGATTTCGCGTAATAACTCGGCCCCGGAGCAGCGCAGCGCTGGCCGTTGGCGGGCCAGCGCGGGAAGGAGCGAGCGCCCGCCCGCCCCAGCCGGCCGAGTCAGCTCGCCCGGGCGGTGCGGCCGGAGACCCGATTTCCGCGCGGCGCTCATTGTCAGGCGGCGCCGGTGTTCTGCCGCCTGGTCGCGGGGCCGCTGGCGAGTTCCGTTCAATTTCCTGGAACCTCCGGAACCCACTACCCCCCCCGCCGGGAACCGCTTCGCGCACGCCATTGTACGCCGGCCGCTCCATTACGCGTCGCACGGGGCACGCCCCCAATTCGAATCCCGCGAAAGGCTCGCGTTGTCGCGTTTTTGCTGCTTCGCTCCCGCGTGAAAACGCCGATGGATTGCGTTTGTTTGGGCCGGCGCCGTTGAGTTTGCGGTTAACACGAAAATGTAAAACGTTACGTGGAAATAATGGTAGGAAACAGTTTGGGGGGGGGGGTCTTTGTGAAGGAGGGTGACCAAATGTGGTTGTAGAACGTTTCTGACTGATTTATGAAAGAAAATTTCAATGACCAACCATAAAACATTTATGGCTTTTACTAGATAGACTACCAGTGAATATGACTTCTATCTTGTTACTACTACTAGTAGACTACCACTAGACGGAGAATTTGGAATTAATTACTTTGGCGTATATGTAAAGAAATGTATATATGATCAGAAGTGATATATCTGAATCATGCTGTATACCTGTCCCGGATTCTTCAATAGGCCTTTGCTCGTAAGGTATTGCATGATTGTTAATAATTTAAAAAAAAAAATCATGACGACGTAACTTAAAGGGAAGATTTCAATAATTCAGCTTAATATTAAGAAATGATTCTAAATTTGTCATAAATACATATACTTTTCCATTCAGTAACGTATTAGTCACAATATTTGACAAATATGCGCTTTATTAAACTATCTTTATGAATTTGACCACATCTCTTCCACTCAATGAAAGTTCACACCTATTTTTCACTCATCATTATCATTCTACTCGAAATTATACGTAATAAAATTAACTACGCGAGGCAACTAATAGAACTAATTTGTGGTGAAAGGAAAAATTGTGAACATATCACATGAGCAAAGTGCGTATAATTGCACAAGTGTTAAATAACAATCAAACGTTATCCCATTCGTTTATTTGATCACACGTGCAATTGAACACTCCTTTACCCACTAGATTACCAACTATTTCATTTACATACTTGAAATTCTTTTAATGCTATTGGTTTACATTTTCTGTGATATTAAAGCCCATTTACTATCTAAACTTCTCATAATGAGTTAACCTACCGGGGTTGCCACTTCCATGCTTGGTATATTTGTCATTGAAGAAAGCGAGTTAGTTCGAGTTATTCATATATTTCGATAAATTCATCTCTCCGTGTTCCGGAAGTCATATACGGTTGTAAAACCATACAAGTCCTGGAAGCATTAATGTAACAACTCGGCGATGCGTGAGTGCGAACGTGTCTGCTTCCGTTGAACTCCCGTAAGGCGAAGAGAGCTGCGCTGTATTTCCTTTCGGCGTCTCCGCCCCGGGAAGAAGCCGAGCGAGGAGCCGAAGGCGGTCGTTGGGCGGCCGACGCTGCGGTTCGGGGCGCGTATTTTCTCAAGCGGCCGAAAATAACCCCCGGCGGAGCCGCGCCGCGTCCGTCGCCACCCGCGCCGCCCGGCCTGCACCTCGTCGGGAGTGCGTTTACCTGACGTTACGGCGCGCGCTTCCTGCACACCTTTCCGCCCGCTTCCTGCACACCTTCCCGCCCGCTTCCTGCACACTTTCTCACCTGCTTCCAGCACACCTTCCCGCCCGCTTCCTGCACACCTTCCCG